>APFE031450300.1:52565-98113 GCA_000404065.3 Pinus taeda | reverse complement strand
GATCGGGTCTCCGACTCTGAGCCAGTCTCCTACGACTTTGGAAGCTTTCGATGGGAGAGAATCTCGTCCTTATGGTATTCTTCAACGATTGCCAATCACTTTAGAAGGAAAAACCGTTGAAGTAGAAGTCGAGGTTGTTGACGCAAATCTCACCTACAACCTCCTTCTGGGCCGGAGTTGGACGTATGCCATGCGTGTTGTGGCTTCATCCCTCTTCCATGTCATCCGTTTCCCTCACCAAGGGAAAATTGTCACGGTAGACCAACTCTCCTTCTTCGCTTCTTCTTCTGAAGGAAATGTGCCTTTCGTTGAACATACCTCCGTTCCTTTTGAGAATGTGGGAGCCGGGCTCTTCAAAGATCTCGCCCTCATGGGTGTTTTCTCACTCCCACCTCCCAACCTCGCCTCTATCAGTATGATTACGGTTCGTTCGGATCCCTGTGTCCTCCCCCCCATCGACCAGATAGAATCGTGGGGCGAGGAGATGCCGTTGAGTCCCGTCGAGCTCAACTACATCGAAATCGCTGCTGTATCAGCTCCTCCTACTGAACCCGCTGCTTCAAGTGGAGCTCTTGACTCATACGACTTTTCCCCTTGGTTTGGAGAATGCGCCTCCTCGGATCCGTTAAAGGAAATATTTCCTTCCGATGAAGCCATCATAGAGACCATGTCTCTCGAGGAACCTCCGTGGTCCCATCTTCACCACCATTCCTCGTTTCTCCCTACCCTCCGGGAAACGTTGGCTTGTCTCGAGCGGTTTGCTCCGTGTCTCCCTTCACAGCCTCTTCAGACGCCCATCCAGATCTATCAAGCATCGTCTGAAGGGAATTTGGGGAACATTACGCAGACCCAACCCATCAACATCTTTGTCAAACCAGGGATTGTCGAGAACATCTATATAGGAGTCACTTGCACTCCTGAGGAGATTCAAATATATATAGCACTTTTTCGCGAGTTCCGTGACGTTTTTGCGTGGTCCTACGAAGAGATGCCCGGCATCGATCCAACCATTGTAGTGCACGAGATACCTACGTATCCAGGTGCCAAACTTGTTCGTCAGCGTTTGCGTCCTGTGCACCCCCGTAAGGCTGCAGCTATCAAAGCGGAAGTTGAAAAACTTCTTAAAGCTGGTTTTATTTATCCTATCCCACTCACAGATTGGGTCTCGAACATTGTCCCTGTGGATAAAAAGCAGGGTACTATTCGCGTCTGTGTCGACTATTGCGACTTTAATCGAGCCTGCCCGAAAGATAACTACCCCACACCTTTCATTGATCAACTCATTGATGAGTGTGCGAGAAGTGAAATATATTCGTTTATGGATGGCTTCTTTGGTTACAATCAGATTAATATCGCGCCCGCTGATCAACACAAGACGGCCTTTATCTGTCCGTGGGGTACTTTCGCTTACAAAAAGCTCCCCTCGGTCTTAAGAATGCCGGCGCCACCTTCCAACTTGCAATGTCTTACGCCTTTCACAATATTCGGCACATCGTACAGCCTTATCTGGATGACCTCCCCGCTCATTCAGCTAAGCGCTCAGACCACCCGTCACATCTTCGCGAGATTTTTCTTCGCTGTCGACACTACAATATCCGACTAAACCCGCATAAATGTGTCTTCTGCGTCGAATCTGGCCGACTTCTCGGGTTTATCGTCTCCCGAGAGGGCATCCGCTTGGATCCCCTTAAAGTCGAATCCATTTTGAATCTTGCTCCCCCTGCTTCTTTGCGGCAACTGCAGAGTTTGCAGGGTAAAGCTAATTTCTTACGACGATTTATCCCGAACTATGCTGAAGTGGCAAAGGGTTTCACACGGTTACTTAAGCGTGACACCCCATTTTGATGGGATGCCATAGCTGAGGAGTCTTTTGCACGTCTCAAAACTTTTCTAGTTTCCGCCCCTTTGTTGCGGCCCCTGAATTATCATCGCGATTATACGCTATATTTGGCCGCTGCTGACACCACCATCGGTATGGTTCTGGTACAAGATGACGACGATGGCATCGAACATGTTATTTACTACCTTAGTCGCAACTTGTTAGATACGGAAACTCGATATGCTTATGTCGAGAAGTTGGCCCTCGCTGTTGTTTGCGTTGTTCAACGATTCCGTCACTACATCTTGTTGCATACTACGACCGTGATCTCCGATTGCAACCCCATGACTTATATTCTGTCACGACAATTGTTGGGGGGCAAATACTCGAAGTGGATAGTCATCCTCCAAGAGTTTGACTTGGAATTTACTGCTGCCAAGTCTAAGAAATCACTTGTCTTCGCCGAGCTGTTGTGTTCTTTGCCATCCTCTACTACCTCCTCTCAGATAGAGGATTCCATTCCAGACGAAACTCTCTTCCTCATTAGCACCCTCAATCCTTGGTACGGGGACATTATTGTCTACTTGCAGACGTCCTCTTTCCGTCCTGAGACCTCTAAGGACGTTCGTCGACGGATTCGACATCAAGCCCAACCATATCACATCATTGGGGACACCCTGTACCGTCTCGGTGTTGATTTTGTTCTTCGCCGATGCTTGACCTTCGAAGAAGCAGAGAGAGTTTTGAATGACTGCCACTCTGGTGCTTGTGGTGGTCACATGTCTGGATATGCCACTGCACAGAAAATCCTCCGTGCTGGCTATTTCTGGCCCTCCATTTTCAAGAATTGCATTCTTGTTGTCCGTTCCTGTCATGAGTGCCAGATTTACCAACGGAAGATGCGTGCACCCCCTGCTCCGCTGCACCCCGTTGTAATTGTCGGTCCCTTTGCCAAATGGGGCATCAATTATGTGACCTATAACCCTCGCTCGGCCGGGGGGCATGGATACATCATCGTTGCTGTAGATTATTTTACGAAATGGGCCAAGGCGATGCCTACATTGTCAGAAGACGGTCACACCGCGGCGCAGCTCTTGTTTAATCATGTTATTTCGCGGTTCGGAGTACCACAAGCCATCGTCACTGATCACGGAAAACATTTTCGTAATCACATGATGACCGAATTAACAACCCAGCTAGGCCTTAGGCATGATAGTTCGACCCCGTACTATCCTCAGGCAAACGGTCAAGTGGAAGCCGTGAACAAGGTTTTGGTCACGATGCTTCAAAGAACCGTTGGCATGCATAAGTCCAGTTGGCATCTGATGTTGTTCTCCGCTTTGTGGGCCTACCATACCTCCATGAAGGACGCCACCGGTTTCACTCCTTTTCAATTAGTTTACGGACTGGAGGTGACCCTTCCTATTAAGTGTGAGATTCCTTCATTGAAGTTAGCCATCGAGTTACTCCCTCATACTACCCCTGTAGAAGAGCGACTTCTTTACTTAGAACGGCTGGATGAGACTCGTCGTCTAGCCTCCCTAGCTATTGAAGCTCAGAAGAAGCGAGTGAAAACTCACTTCGATAACGCTGTTAACCCCCGCTCTTTCATTGAGGGAGATCTAGTACTACTCTATGATCAAGCTAACGATAAGCTGGGGGCAGGAAAACTCGAGCCTATGTGGCATGGGCCCTATATTGTGAAAAGAGTTTTACAAAAAGGTGCATATGAGCTTATAGATTATGAAGGTAATCCCCTGGACAGGCCCCGAAATGGGCTTTATCTCAAGAAATATTATGCATGAGTCCAGGCACTCTCTCTTTTTGTACATACGTATGCTTTCAGCAGTGTGTTGTGTGTGCGTGTTTGTTTAGTTTTTGTGGTATGTCGGTATGATTACCGCTTATTGTGTCTTTTGCTTCTTGAACAGATGTTTGGATCGCCTTACGTTGGTTTCACTGATGGTGCTTCCCGCAGTACTCGCAACTTGTCATCTGCGGCATGGGTGATCTACGATCCTCATTGTGAGTTAGTAGATATTCAAGGTGTTTGTCTAGGTTGTACGATGAACAATGTTGCTGAATATAGTGTTGTGATTGAATTATTAGCTGAGGCGATTAACCTCGGCGTTCGCACAATGGTTGTAAACTTGGATTCTCAACTTGTAGTCCACCAACTAAACGGGCGTTATTCCATGAGAGATCATCGGATTTTAAGGTTGTATTTATGTGTTAAGTTATTAGAAAGGGTTTTTGATTTCATTACTTATCAACGTATTCCAAGACGACTTAATACGTTAACCGATGCATTAGCTAATTATGTATTGGACAAGCATTTGCATAACATGTGAATCAACATAATACAAGAAGCATAAAGTACAATAGACCATAAAACATATGTATATATATGTGTGTGTCCAAAATTTTTGCACCCCGTGCATCATCAAAAAATAAGTGTACATGTCTAGATAGGGCATGTGTCCTCTGTACATCTGAGACACATGTCTCTCAAAAATCACTAGTAGGGAATAAAGACCTAGATATTTACTGTGGTGGGTTGTGCTCCCTATAAGCCGCAGCCACTCGTGGCACCCGCCTCAAAAGGCGGTCCATCCTAGGTTCTACTCCCACTATATGGATTTGAGACGCTATGGGGACCTCCTCTATCCCCTGGAAATTTGGGATCCCTATCAGCAAGCCCTCAAGGTTCCGTATCACGGTCTCCATCGTATTATCTCCAGGAGGAGCCAGGGCTAGAGCTCTAATACCCTGTGCATCCTTCCGTGCCTCCAGGGCCAGGCTGAGGGGTCTCGCCGGTCCTACATCTGCATACCATAGCGTTTGTCATTAGGACATGTACATGAAAAAATAAAAAACATCACAAAAATAAAAAATTAAAAAATGAGATCAAGTGTCTTACCACCTCATCCCACTGCTCTCCAGCAGGCAGCGGCATGTCTGGGTCTCCACGGAAGTCTAGGCCGACATATGGCCAGTCCTCCACAAAAATAGTCTGCCTCTCCAACCACTCTCAGAAGTATACTCCCCATGCCACTAGTCGACCGGCACCTCCTCGTGGCATGACATGGCCCCATCGTGTGGCCCTCTTCTCTCGAGGGCCTCTAGGTGGGTCCACGGCCATATCCTGCAGCTGCAATGCCGGTACCCACTACAGCATGATCGGGAGTAGAATCGACCCGTAGCCAAACTGCTTCGACTCACCTCGACGGCAGTTGGTCAGCTGTCTCTTCATACTTCTCGTTACTGCCGCTACCCAGTTAAATATGGTAGGATTCAAGCATTCGAGAGCCAATCAAAGATGGGCCTTCAAGGCTTCATGATTGGCCAAGGAACCCGCTGCCTGAGTTACCATGAAGAGTATCGTTCGAAGGATGATGTCCTCCACCGTAGGAATTGCTACCTTCCCGCTCCGCATCTTGCGTGCCTGTGGGCACACCTGGGCCATCAGTATATCTAGAGTATCACCACCGGGTCGCTGCCCTTCCAGAATAGGCATCTCACCTCGATGGGATAACCCGGTCAAAAAATAGATATCTATGTAGTCAAACTCGATGTCTCGGCCTCAGATCACAAACTTCGCATTAGTGGGATTCCAGGCTCTGATCAAGAATTCAAGAAGGTCAGGCTGTGCTCGCAGGCACGGAGTTAGGAAGAATTTAAGCAACCTGCACCCTCGCATTGCATTTCGGCACCCAGAATCGGAAAAAGCCGCTATATCCTCATTATCATGAGTGCGTTCCTGCCAAACGAATGCCATCATACCCTGCATGATCAAAAAATTTCATTAGGGCCCTGCTCATAAAGTTTCACACGTTCATTTGTCAAAAAACTTGTTGTGCGGCGCTAGCGCGACTATTTTTAAAACAGTCGCATTGATCATGGCGCCCTTTGATAATTTTTTCTGGGTCAGCGCGGAAGTACATCACTCTTCCGTGCTGATCCGGGAGTGGTCTGTGGAAGTTTTTTCGATCAGCGCGGACCCGATAGGGAAATCCACGCTGACCGAGAGCGGAATGAGTTTCAAAAAATCCGCCCAAACCACCACTTCCCACCGTTAAAATGCAGCGAAAAGACTTCAAAATGGAGTGTAAGGGAAGATGAACCTACCTGGTACAGATTGTAGGATCTTCGATGCACGTATGGGGTGGAATTTGGCTTGTCAACCTCACAGCTCCAAATCGTTCTCCAAAGCTCCAAATGGTAGCAATGGTAAAAATTTTGTTTACCCTCCTATTTATGGTAAATTTTGAAAATTAAATATTACTGTTCATCAATATGGGTTTTTTATGATGGTTTTTACCATATGCTTGGTTCCGATATAGTTTTACTATGTTTCTATGCATGTTGTCTATATTATTTCGAACAGGTTTACGCGTGCGGTGTTCCTTGTGCAGATTTTCATGCTGGTGGAATTACGACGGTTCTATACGCACTTGGTTCCAAAAGATCAGCTTTAAGCTCTTTTTCGACGTGAAGTAAGAAAAGATAGCCGAGTCTCCCTCTCGAAACGTTAAAAGAAGCGAGAGGCGGTCGCCTTTAAAGCTCTTTTTTCGACCGTTTAAACTTAAAAATATCGTCGGCTTTTTGTTGTTTCGAATTCGTTAATGGTCACGAAGCGATGTGATTTTGATCGATTTTTTACTTTTTCAAATCAAAGTCACTACTTATGAAAAGTACTCCTCGGTCGTAATGATCGGGCGGTTCTTTCGAGCATAGTTTATACTTTTTCAGGCTCGAGAGACATAAATTTACGAAAAAGGACACCCCTGGAGTTTCCTTTTCGCTGTCTTTTCAAACTCTCTAAATATGAAAAGACACCGAGTTTTTCCTTTGTCAGACTCGTTAAAACTTTATGACATCGGGTTCTGTCATGATGATGGCTCTCAAGCATATGCTATCCCCGTCAAGCTTGCCATCCAAAAATAACTGGGGTACTCACCACAAATGGTACTCGGGTCGAGTTGGAGCGCAAGACCCTGGATTTTGTATGTTGGGATCTAGGCTGCATTTTGTGGATTATTATAATCACTACATGACTCATTCACTAGATGGCTGCGACCATGCCTGAGTCTATTTATTGATCCCCATCGGATGGTTGCGTCCATACCTAGGATCCATATTTTTATGTACTTTGTTATGGATGGCTGTGCCCATACCATGTACATCATGTATTTGAAATATCAGTTGTACTATGTGCAGGTTCTTCCTGGTGGCGTTCCAGTTCAGCCAGTTTCGTAAAGCATTTCACCCCTCCCACTCTCTCGGGCTTCATGCTTTAGGGGGCATCTGTTACACAGTAATTTGTCACTGTCTCCCTGTTAGTCTTCCTGCTGTGTCATGGGACCAAATTAATCATGATCATGCTCTCTAATGTTTCCAAATGAACCACTTTTCCAAAATTCTTCTATCATCGCGACTTTTGTAAAAATAAACGCGCTGATGAGCGCTCCAAAGCAGACCTAATGCGCTGCCAGCGCGGGAGCACACATGATTCCCGCGTTGGTCGAATTTCATGTGACAACGCATCCGTTACTTATATCTGATCGCGCTGATATGACTTTATTTGTTATTCAGCAGCAATGTCAACGCTCCAATGCAGTTATTTACCCACGATGATTCGGTTTGGGCGAGTTTGTTCTAACAGCCGACCTTCCAGATGACTCCAGACCTGGTTGTTGGCCTTGTAAATTTCGCCCTCCCTTCTCTGGCATGTTCTTTTCGTTATTTGAGCCACCTTCCTTGGAGATAAGCTCATCCTCCCACCATTCATGGAGACTCCTTCTCCTATTTAAGCCTCCACCATTGCTATGAGCTACTAGTTTGGAATTCATGGTGTTTGGAGTGTTGCTGATAGTGTGTAGGCTTGATAGGTAGCTGGTGTGACAACTGTGGGATTGCTAGAGTGCTTAAGGAAGGTTGTGAAGTGTTTCCATCTTGTGTAAAATTGTGTGAGAGAGAGTTTTGTCGTGGGATATCTACCTTCAAGGGTGAATGCTTGAGGGACTTGCTGGCTGCACCCAACCAAAGGAGGATTTGACATCAGAACTTGGTTGTATTCTCTTTTGTTTTATCAATAATAATAGACGACTATCATTATGGTTCCACTCATGTGTCTTTATTATGATGTTTGAGTTGTATCCTTTCTGACTGATACATAGTTGCATTTCCCGGATTTTATGCTTGTATTTGTCTTGTTCTTTGCATGTGCAGGTGTCTGTCCACGGAGATCGTGAGGATTGTGACCAGCTGAAGCGAAAGAACGGAAGTGAAAACCCTTTTACGAATATAAGCGTTGGATTCGAGGTAGGCTCTTATCTTGGCCTTTATTTTGCAATTAGGAACCTGCTTGTTAGCGTTGTTTGATTGTTGCTAGACCTCAGTTAGGCTAGTGGGATCACCTTTGTCCGCATAGGGGATTTCCCTACTCAACAATTTGGCGACTCCGCTGGGGAATTTTACCTTGTTGTTTGATTTGTAAACTTTAAACAGGGCCTGAAGCACGGCCAGGCAGCCTTCAAAATGCTATTTCTCTACATTAGTGAAGTAGATCAAAGCCACTTCAGTCGATCTCCAGTTTGGTTTACAAACTGAACAGCTTGGAGCTAGCTTTTGTCCTCTTCTTGTTCATTTTTTCCTTGAGTTTGATTTTTTCTCTCTTTTCAAAGTTTGGGAATTAGTTCTCTGTTTTTTGGGTTTCCTGGTTCGGTTTGGGAAGTGCCTTGATTGTTTAAAGAGTGATTGCCTTGGTTTGGGAGTTTTTGACTTGATTGTGGTCATTTTTTAGCTTCATCACGGTTTATTATAAAACAGTCGCGCTGCCATCGCATAGCCCTTTCTGTGACTTCCTGATCATCGCATTAATACACAAAACAGTCGCGACGGTTCTGAAAATCGAACCATCGCGGTTAAGTCGTGTACTTCCGCGCTGACATCGCATTATTGCTACGCGTAGTTTCTTATCAGCGCACTGTTGCTGTGTTCCACTCGTGCTGATTCCTGTAGGATTGAATTTCTTCAATTCTACCTCCTAAGCCTGTTGGTCTTGCTATCCCTTGCTCTTTTCACTTGATTTATGACTTGATTTTCATTGTCTGAAGATTTAAGCACTTTCTTGTGAGTCTTGTTGAAGCGAATCTTGCTTTTTGCTTTGTGACCTAGTTTTATTGTTCCAAGCTTGTTGGATCAGCTTTGCTTGGTTACTCGTTTGCAAAGGTTCGTTTACTGCTTGCTATTGGTTTGATTGAGCCTTCCTCTTTGCTTGCTTTTGCTTGGTTGTTTAAGTGATCGTTGCTGAACCAATCTTGACATTGTTTCAATTTCTTTTCACTACCCGGGCACGGATCACAGTTGTTTGGGGTCAATTGGTTTTTCCACATTTGTCTGTTATCATTTCTCAAAGTTTATTTAATGCACTTTGCCATCAACAAAAAGAAAAATCTCTTTTTCTTTGTATTAGTTAATGAGAATTAGAAGCTTTTCATTTTGATTAATGATTAGTGATCTCAAAGAAAACATTGTGAATTTCCATTAGCTGCATTAGGGAAGCTATTTGTTGTTTTGTGATCATTTCGTTTGTGTGAAAGCCCTATAACTCTCTTGTAATTAGCATTCATAGAATGGAATGACATATTTTGGCATATAGAGTGCATTTAGGGATTTTGAGAAATTACATACGGTAGGACCTGAAAACCGAAACTTAACTCAAGATCAACTTTAAAATAAATCGAATAAACTTAAAAACGCATTGGAGCATAACGCTCACATTATAGAGGTCTAGGCTAGAGACGTGCTCCGGCGTCATTAAACCTAGTCACTTTTATTCTCACATTAAAGTTGGGTGATTCCTCCTTGTGTGATTCAACTGTGGTCTAGTACAGACTTGTGCTCCCACGTACCCTCGCGTATATATGGGGAGACTCCACTAGGTTATCATCGTTGATCCACAAGAAGCCGTGTCTGCTGCCTTACAGCCCGTAATGCACCGAACACAGCATTTGGGAAGATTAGCTGCCGTACAGAAAGTCCTTGCCTTTCATATGATCGCTAAGGTGTATATGCAGTTTTATGGATTGTCTGGTAAACCCCTTGCCTAGTTTCTCCAGAGCAGTCACTTTTTGATCCTTCTCGAACTCCTTAAAAGAAAAGGCTCTATTGAGCACTTGTCACTTCAGGCTCACTAAATATTCGAAGGCGACTAGAGTCATCTCTTGTCCTTTTCTCGACTCTTAAAACATGAAAAGGTTAAGTTGTGTCCTAATGTCTTAAAATGTATTCGACCACGATTACATTTACCCTGTTAGATCTTGTTTGCGCTAGTTTTGAGTAGGGTCTTTTATCGTTAGCTTATCTAGGATTTTTGAATGATTCGATCATCCTGGTGGATCCATCGATCCCGTCTCCCGTCCCAAGTGACCAAGGGTCTCCTTCTTCTGCTGCTCCTGAGACACTGGTTTGTGGTGACACTTTCCCTGTTATTCCAAGTGTCCAACCGTTGAACTCTCGTGCTCTAGAGAACGAGATTTACGACTTGTTTTGGAACCCTGTTTGGGAGCCTTCTGAAGAGGATTTTCCCTCTACTCCTGTTGGTGCTTCGTCCCCGATGGCTTCTTCCAACATGGAAGACACATCTCCTGTATCGAGTGGAACACCCGTTATGTCGAGTATTGAGACTCCCATTCCGGCCACATCCCCAGTTATCTCTACACCCTACATTGTTACACCTCTCGGTATCACAATGCCGGCATGCTATAGATCTCTAAGGGATGCTATGGGCTCTACGAGTTACTCTTCTATGTGGGATAATAACATTGTTCCCACTACGGGACATTTTGTTTCTGAGGTTCACCATACCGATCAATCCGACCATTTGTGTTGCATCATCGACTCCATTTGCTAGTGCCATTACGACATCTTCCTTCGTAAATACTATTTCTGGCCCATCCCGAGGCCCGGTACGTAGTGGTCAATCGACACATGCTGCTAGAGTTGTTCATCCTCCAAGTGGTGCCCTACCTTCTTCTGATTCCATTTCAGCAGGGGGGGCATATTCTCAGTACTTGCATGCTGCCCACAATCCAGGCGGGCAAGGCCCTTATTATGATCCTGTCAATCATTATTTGTATACCTCCTTGCCAGCCCAACCCACTGTAGAAGATACCATTCCGTTGAATGTGGCTTGGGGTACCACTGGCTACGGTGGTGGCCAATTCCGTCCGGGTCAAGGGCAGCCATCTCAGGGACCATCATACCAAGGTCAGTCATACTACATGCAGCCTAATTATGGGCAGCAGTATTATGGCCCAACTTATCCAGGGCAACCTGGAGGCTCACAAGGACAACCCTACCAGGGAAAACCTTTGGCCTTTGTTGGTCTGTCTTATACATATCTTGGGCAACCTTCTGGAAACCCAGGACAACCTTACGCGCAGCAAGGACAACCCGGAAACCCGATGTGTCGAAGTTAAGAAATGATCCTATTTTGCATAATCCACAATGGCCACCAGTTCCAACTAAGATACCCGACGACTGTCCCAAATTTGACAGCAAAGCTGGAGAGGATCCTCAAGCCCATGTAATGACTTATCACCTATGGTGTTTGTCTAATTCATGGCTTGATGATTCTGTTCGACTTCGCCTGTTCCAAAGGACTCTCACTGGCTCTGCTGCTAAATTGTACATTGAATTGCCCCATTGGTCTTTTCAATATTTCAATTCATTGGCTATGGCATTCCCCACTCATTTTTAGTTACCCATTCGGTACGAGACAGGGACCCATCTCCTTATGTCTCTCAAGCAGGATACGGCTACACACATCTCTGATCATATAGATGAATGGAGAAGGCATCGCTGGTTGATCAAGTTTTGGATTCCTGATCAACTCCTCACCGATTGGTTCACAACTTCCTTTGTCCCTAAGATTGCACGGGACATTACTATGGGAGCCTGTGTGACTGAAGAGAAAGTGATCACGCGTGCTCAGTACCTTGACTTAGTTTACTCTCAGTGAGGTACTTTGTATGAGAATTTGCCTGATGCCCCAAGACCTGGTACATCCAAGGCTCCACCAAAGCCATCTATTGATGGAGTTATTGGCTCTGTGAATCCGTCATCCAAAAAATCATCCTCGAACCCTGGGAAGCAAAAGTCAAATGCTTCTAACGAAAACACTTCTCAGGGTGGTTCAAATTCTGGAAGTACTTCCGAGGTTACCGCCATCCAGTCCACCACGGTGAGTAAGGCCTCGAAAGGAAAGAAAAAGGGGAAAGCAAAAAATAAGTCTGAACAACCTAAACAGGATTCCTCCAAACCTCCATCCGAGGAAGGAGCTAAGCGCAAACCCAAATATCCTTGTCTCATCTGTGATGAGGATCACTATACTAAAGACTGCCCAAGGCGGTCCGAGGTTAGTCGTTTGTTGAAAGGCACTCCTGGGATTCCTATGGTTCTTAAAGAACCTTTCCCCTCTCAATAGACTCAAATGGTGGCTGATCCATCTTCGTCTTCTTCTCCCTTTGGTTCCCAAGTCTTCATGGCTGAATCCATTCCCATTCATGTAACGACTCGAACAAAGGAGTATCCATCGTCTTCTGGGAAGGAGCCTAAGGGTCCCTCAAGCTTTCTTTCATCCAACTCTGGTCCACTCCATATTGAGAGACCAAGTACTGAGACAACCATCCGACCCCCTCCAAAAGGAGCACTCAAGAGATCATCTTACAACCCAAATGCTCGTGCTGCTCAGCACTACAACATAGTTGAGGACTTATCGCAGGCTCCGTTGGTTATGTCCACCTTAGAAGTTCTCCAGAGATGCCCCCCTCAGAGGAAGTCGTTGCTATCGGCCATCGGTGGCATTGACCTGGCAGATTCAGATCTGATTACCTTTGATCTCCAGAGCCATGTCCCAAGGCTGCCTCATGAGATCGCTTTTCTTATACAAGTTATCATCAATCCAAAAATGATCCATCGTACAGTTATTGATGAGGGTGCGTCAACTTGCATCATGTCTATTGCTTGTTGGAAAGCGATCGAGTCTCTAACTCTGAGCCAGTCTCCTACGACACTAGAGGCCTTCGATGGGAGAGAATCTCGTCCCTATGGTATTCTTTAACGATTTTCGATCACTTTAGAAGGAAAAACCATTGAAGTAGAAGTTGAGGTCGTTGACGCAAATCTTACTTACAACCTCCTTCTGGGCCGGAGTTGGACGTATGCCATGCGTGTCGTGGCTTCATCCCTCTTCTGGGTCATCTGTTTCCCTCACCAAGGGAAAATTGTCACAGTAAACCAGCTCTCCTTCTTCGCTTCTTCTTCTGAAGGAAATGTGCCTTTCTTGGAGCATACCTCCATCCCTTTTGAGAGTGTGGGAGCCGGGCTCTTCAAATATCCCACCCATATGGGTTTTTTCTCACTCCCACCTCCGAATCCTGCTTCGCTTGGTTTGGTTTCTACTTGCTCTGATCCGTAATTGCACACTGTTGCGACCCTCGGTCCCTCTGCGCAAGGGGGCATTGACCCTCTAGCTTGTAAGCCTCGCCCGGCCAGGCGGCATGGGCAGATCATCGGTGCCATTGATCATCTTATCAAATAGGCTAAGACAACGCCTACATTATCTAGGTCGGTTACGCAACAGTGCGATAGGGCAAGTCCCGAAATGGGCTTGACTTGAACCAAGCATCATGCGTGCACTTCTCTTTTTGTACATACGTATGCTTTATGTAGTGTGTTGTGTGTGCATGTTTGTTTTAGTTTTTATTTCGGTATGTCGGCATGATTTCCACTTATTGTGTCTTTTGCTTCTTGAACAGATGTCTGATCGCCTTACGTTGGTTTTGCTGATGGTGCTTCCTGCAATACTCGCATCTTGTCATCTATGGCATGGGTGATCTACGACCCTCATGGTGAGTTAGTAGATGTTCAAGGGGCTTGTCTGGGTTGTACGACAAACAATGTTGCTAAATATAGTGTTTGATTGAATTATTAGCTAAGGTGATTAACCTCGACGTTCGCACATTGGTTGTAAACTTGGATTCTCAACTTGTAGTCCACCAACTCAACGGGCGTTATTCCGTCAGAGATCATCGGATTTTAAGGTTGTATTTACGTGTTAATTTATTATAAAGGGATTTTGATTTCATTACTTATCAACATATTCCAAGACGACTTAATACGTTAACCGATGCATTAGTTAATTATGTATTGGACAGGCATTTGCATAACATGTGAATCAACATAATAAAAGAAGCATAAAGTACAATAGACCATAAAACATATGTATATATATATATATATATATATATATATATATATATATATATATATTATATATATATATATATAATATATATATATATATATATATATATATCTGTGTGTGTGTCCAAAATGTTTGCACCTTGTGCATCATCAAAAAATAAGTGTACATGTCTATATAGGGCCTGTGTTCTCTGTACATCTGAGACACATGTCTCTCAAAAATCACCAGTAGGGAATAAAGACCTAGATATCTACTATGGTGGGTTGGGTTCCCTATAAGCCACAGCCGCTCATGCCCCCCGCCTCGAAAGGCGGTGCATCCTAGGTTCTACTCCCACTGTATGGATCTGAGACGCTATGGGGACCTCCTTTATCCCATAGAAATCTGGGATCCCTATCAGCAAGCCCTCAAGGCTCCATATCACGGTCTCCATCGTATCATCTCCCGGAGGAGCCAGGGCTAGAGCTCTAATACCCTATGCATCCCTCTGTGCCTCTAGGGCCAGGCCGAGGGTTCTCGCCGGTCCTACATCTGCATACCATAGCGTTTGTCATTAGGACATGTACATGAAAAAATCAAAAACATCACAAAAATAAAAAATCAAAAAATGAGATCAAGTGTCTTACCACCGTCATCCCACTGCTCTCCAGCAGGCAGCGGCATGTCTGGGTCTCCACGGAAGTCTAGGCCGGCATATGGCCAGTCCTTCACAGAAATAGTCTGCCTCTCCAACCACTCTCGGAATTATACTCCCCATGCCACTTGTCGACCGCCACCTCCTCGTGGCATGACATGGCCCCATCGTGTGGCCGTCGTCTCTTGAGGGCCTCTAGGTCGGTCCATGGCCATATCCTACAGCTACAATGCGGGTACGCGCTCCAGCATGAGTGGGAGTAAAATCGACCCGTAGCCAAACTGCTTCGACTCACCTTGACGACAGTTGGTCACCTGTCCCTTAATACTTCTCGTTACTACCGCTGCCTAGTTGAATATGGTGGGATTCAAGCATTCGAGAGCCAATCGAAGATGGGCCTTCGAGGCCTCATGATTGTCCAAGGAACCCGCTGCCTGAGTCACCATGAAGAGTATCATTCGAAGGATGATGTCCTCCACTGTAGGAATTGCTACCTTCTCGCTCCACGTCTTGCGTTCCCGTGGGCACACCTGGGCCATCAGTATATCTAGAGTATCACCACCGGGTCGCTGCCCTTCCAGAATAGGCATCTCCCCTCGACGTGATAACCCGGTCAAAAAATAGATATCTGTGTAGTCAAACTTGATGTCTCGGCCTCCGACCACAAACTTCCCATTAGTGGGATTCCAGGCTCTGATCAAGAATTCAAGAAGGTCAGGCTGTGCTTGCAGGCCCGGAGTTAGGAAGAATTTAAGCAACCCGCACCCCCGCATTGCATTTCGGCACCCAGCATCGGCAAAAGCCGCTATATCCTCGTTATCATGAGCACATTCCTGCCAAACGAATGCCATCATACCCTGCATGATCAAAAAATTTCATTAGGGCCCTTCTCATAAAGTTTCACACGTTCATTTGTCAAAAACCTTGTTGCGCGGCGTCAGCACGACTGTTTTTAAAACAGTCGCGCTGATCATGGTGCCCTTTGATAATTTTTTCTGGGTCAGCACGGAAGTACATCACTCTTCTGCACTGATCCGGGAGTGGTCTGTGGAAGTTTTTTCTATCAGCACGAACCCGATAGGGAAATCTACACTGACCGAGAGCGGAATGAGTTTCAAAAAATCCGCCCAAACCGCCACTTCCCACCATTAAAAATGCAGCAAAAAGACTTCAAAATGGAGCGTAAGGGAAGATGAACCTACCTGGTATAGACTACAGGATATTCGATGCACGTACGGGGTGGAATTTGGCTCGTCAACCTCACAGCTCCAAGTCATTCTCCAAAGCTCCTTGGTCGTAATGATTGGGTGGTTCTTTCGAGCATAGTTTTATACTTTTTCGGGCTCGAGAGACACAACTTTACGAAAAAGGACACCCCTGGAGTTTCCTTTTCGCTGTCTTTTCAAACTCTCTAAATATGAAAAGACGCCGACTTTTTCCTTTGTCAGACTCGTTAAAACTTTATGACATTGGGTTCCGTCATGATGATGCCTCTCAAGCATATGCTATCCTCATCAAGCTTGCCATCCAAAAATAATTGAGGTACTCGCCAGAAATGGTGGGGGAATAAAGGAACCGTAATCATCATCATGTCAGCAGAATGTCGCTCTTGAACATGGCACTTGTCTGCATTCGTGTCTGGGTGGGGACATCAAATCTTGTTTCACACTTGCCTCCGTGGGTTTGGGTTATCCTGTTTGACCATTCATCTGCTCATCGCCTTGTCACCATGACCCCTGATCATTTGACATCAAATACTGCCTAGTCCGCTATCATGCCACCGATATGTTCAAGAGAAGTTGACCTCAGCAGAATACTCAACCTCCCTTTGATACCTCTCACAAAACATTTTATCCCTCTCTGTCTCGTGTCGATGATGTGGGAAACATTATGGCCCACCTTCGATCAAGGTCACTTCCTGTCAACTTCAGCTTATTATCCAGGCAGTTGACCTAGAGACTCCCTTCAGGTGCCTTAGAGCCTGCATGCCTCAATGGAAGGTTCTTCGTGTTCGATGCAAGGTTTTCATAATTGGCCTCCGATCGAATAATTCTGCGGGTGTTTGACGCCAGCTCACTGATTCGCACGCCGTAGATTGTAACTATAGTACCTTGAGGACCATTGTCATTATTGGTGGTACCTCTCGCGTCTGTTAACAGTTTTCATCATTGGCTGGTAATCAAATGATGTTCTCACACGTTCGACTTCGACTCTTATATTTGCATTCTTGAACTTGTACTTTGTTTGGGTCGAGTTGGAGCGCAAGACCTTGGATTTTGTATGTTGGGATCCAGGCTGCATTTTGTGGATTATTATAATCACTAAATGACTCATTCACTGGATGGCTGTGACCATGCCTGAGTCTATTTATTGATCCCCATCGGATGGCTGCGCTGATACCTGGGATCCAGATTTTTATGTACTCTGTTATGGATGGCTGCGCCCATACCATGTACATCATGTATTTGAAATATCAGTTGTAGTACGTGTAGGTTCTTCCTGGTGGCGTTCCAGTTCAGCCAGTTTCGTAAAGCATTTCACCCCTCCCACTCTCTCGGGCTTCATGTTTTATTGGGCATCTGTTACACAGTAATTTGTCAATGTCTCCCTGTCAGTCTTCCTATTGTGTCATGGGACCAAATTAATCATGCTCATGCTCTCTAATGTTGCCAAATTACCCACTTTGCCAAAGTCCTTCTATCATCGCGACTGTTTTAAAAATAAACGCGCTGATGAGCGCTCCAAAGCAGACCTAATGCGTTGCCAGCGCAGGAGCACACGTGATTCCCGCGCTGGTCGAATTTCATGTGACAGCGCATCCGTTACTTATATCTGATCGCGTTGATATGACTTTCTTTGTTATTCAGTAGCGATGTTAACGCTCTAGTGCAGTTATTTACCCGCGATGATTCAGTTTGGGCGAGTTTGTTCTAACAGCCGGCCTTCCATATGACTCCAGACCTAGTTGTTGGCCTTGTAAATGTCACCCTCTCTTCTCTGGCATGTCTGTTTCATCATTTGAGCCACCTTCCTTGGAGATAAGCTCATCCTCCCACCATTCATGGAGACTCCTCTTATTTAAGCCTCCACCATTGCTATGAGCTGCTAGTTTGGAATTCATGGTGTTTGGAGTGTTGTTGATAGTTTGTGAGCTTGATAGGTAGCTAGTGTGACAAGTGTGGGATTTCTAGCGTGCTTAAGGAAGGTTGTGAAGTGTTTCCATCTTGTGTAAACTTGTGTGAGAGAGAGTTTTGTCTTGGGATATCTTACCTTCAAGGGTGAATGCTTGAGGGACTTGCTGGCTGGACCCAACCAAAGGAGGATTTGACGTCAAAACTTGGTTGTATTCTCTTTTGTTTTATCAATAATAATAGACGACTATCATTATGGTTCCACTCATGTGTCTTTATTATGATGTTTTAGTTGTATCCTTTCTGATTGATACATAGTTGCATTTCCCGGATTTTATGCTTGTATTTGTTTTGTTCTTTGCATGTGCATGTGTCTGTCCACGGAGATCGTGAGGAATGTGACCAGCTGAAGTGAAAGAATGGAAGTGACGACCCTTCTACGAATATAAGCGTTGGATTCGAGGTAGGCTCTCATCTTGGATTTTATTTTGCAATTAGGAACCTGCATGTTAGTGTTGTTTGATTGTTGCTAGACCTTAGTTAGGCTAGTGGGATCACGTTTGTCCACAAAGGGGATTTACCTACTCAACAATTTGTCGACTCCGCTGGGGAATTTTACCTTGTTGTTTGATTTGTAAACTTTATACGGGGCCTGAAGCATGGCCAGGCAACCTTCGAAACGCTATTGCTCTGCATTAGCGATGTAGATCAAAGCCACTTCAGTCGATCTCTGATTTGGTTTACAAACTAAACAGGTTGGAGCTAGCTTTTGTCCTCTTCTTGTTCATTTTTTCCTTGAGTTTGATTTTTGCTCTCTTTTCAAAGTTTGGGGATTAGTTCTCTGTTTTTTGGGTTTCCTGGTTCAGTCCGGGAAGCGCCTTGATTGTTTAAAGAGTGATTGCCTTGGTTTGGGAGTTTTTGGCTTGATTGTGGTCATTTTTTAGCTTCATCGCGGTTTATTATAAAACAGTCACGCTGCCATCGCATAGCCCTTTCTGTGACTTCCTGATCATCGCGTTAATACACAAAACAGTCGCGACGGTTCTAAAAATCGAACCATCGTGGTTAAGTCGTGTACTTCCGCGCTGACATCGCATTGTTGCTACGCGTAGTTTCTTATCAGCGCACTGTTGTTGTGTTCCACCTGTGCTGATTCCTGTAGGATTGAATTTCTTCAATTCTACCTCTTGAGCCTGTTGGTCTTGCTATCCCCTGTTGTTTTCACTTGATTTATGACTTGATTTTCATTGTGTGAAGATTGAAGCACTTTCTTGTGAGTCTTTTTGAAGCGAATCTTGATTTTTTCTTTGTGACCTAGTTTTATTGTTCCAAGTTTGTTGGATCAGCTTTGCTTGGTTACTCGTTTGCAAAGGTTCGTTTATTGCTTGCTATTGGTTTTATTGAGCCTTCCTCTTTGCTTTCTTTTGCTTGGTTGTTTAAGTGATCGTTGTTGAACCAATCTTGACATTGTTTCAATTTCTTTTCACTACCCGGGCACGGATCACAGTTGTTTGGGGTCAACCGGTTTTTCCACATTTGTCTGTTATCGTTTCTAAAAGTTTGTTTAATGAACTTTGCCATCAACAAAAAGAAAAATCTCTTTTGCTTTGTATTAGTTAATGAGAATTAGAAGCTTTTCATTTTGATTAATGATTAGTGATCTCAAAAAAAACTTTGTGAATTTCCATTAGCTGCATTAGGGAAGCTATTTGTTGTTTTGTGATCATTTCGTTTGTGTGAAAGCCCTCTAACTCTCTTGTAATTAGCATTCATCGAATGGAATGACATATTTTGGCATATAGAGTGCATTTAGGGATTTTGAGAAATTACATACGGTAGGACCTGAAAACCGAAACTTAACTCAAGGTCAACTTTAAAATAAATCGAATAAACTTTAAAAACGCATTGGAACATAATGCTCACATTCTAGAGGTCTAGGCTAGAGACGTGCTCCGGCGTCATTAAACCTAGTCACTTTTGTTCTCACATTAAGGTTGGGTGATTCCTCCTTGTGTGATTCAACTGTGGTCTAATACGGACTTGTGCTCCCACGTACCATCACATATAGATGGGGAGACTTCACTAGGTTATCATCCTTCATCCATAGGAAGCCGTGTTTGCCGCCTTACAGCCCGTAACGCACCGAACACAGCATTCAGGAAGATTGTCTGTCGTACGGAATGTCCTTGGCTTTCATATGATCGCTAAGGTGTATATGCAGTTTTACGGATTGTCTGGTAAACCCCTTGCCTAGTTTCTTCAGAGCAGTCACTTTTTGATCCTTTTAGGACTCCTTAAAAGAAAAGGCTCTATTCAGCACTTGTCACTTCAAGCTCACTAAATATTCGAAGGCGACTAGAGTCATCTTTTGTCCTTTTCTTGACTCTTAAAACATGAAAAGGTCAAGTTGTGTCCTAATGTCTTAAAATTTATTCGACCACGATTACATTTACCCTGTTAGATCTTGTTTGCGCTAGTTTTGAGTAGGGTCTTTTATCGTTAGCTTGTCTAGGATTTTTGTTTGATTCGATCATCCTGGCGGATCCATCGATCCCGTATCCTGTCCCGAGTGACCAAGGGTCTCCTTATTCTACTGCTCCTGAGACACCGGTTTGTGGTGACACTTTCCCTTTTATTCCAAGTGTCCAACTGTTGAACTCTCATGCTCCAGAGGACGAGCTTTACGACTTGTTTTGGAACCCTGTTTGGGAGCCTTCTGAAGAGGATTTTCCCTCTACTCCTGTTGGTGTTTCGTCCCTGATGGCTTCTTCCAAAATGGAAGACACATCTCCTGTATCGAGTGGAACACCAATTATGTCGAGTATTGAGACTCCCATCCCGGCCACATCCCCGGTTATCTCTACGCCCTACACTGTTACACCTCTCGATATCACAGTGCCGGCATGCTATAGATCTCGAAGGGATGCTATGGGCTCTGCGAATTCCTCTTGTATGTGGGATAATAACATTGTTCCCACTACGAGACCTTTTGTTTCCCAGGTTCACCATACTGCTGTCACATCAGTTCCAACCAATATGACTATTTGTGTTGCATCATCAACTCCAGTTGCTAGTGCCGTTATGGCATATTCCGTCATAAATACTATTACCAGCCCATCCCGAGGCCCGGTACGTAGTGGTCAATCAGCACATGCTGCCAGAGTTGTTCATCCTGCAAGCGGTGCCCTGCCTTCTTCTGATGCCATTTCAGCAGGGGGGCATATTCTCAGTACTTGCATGCTGCCCAAAATCCAGGCGGGTAAGGCCCTTATTATGATCCTGTCAATCATTATTTGTATAGCTCCTTGCCAGCCCAACCCGCTATAGAAGGTACCATTCCGTTGAATGTGCCTTGGGGTACCACTGGCTACGGTGGCGGCTATTTCCGTCTGGGTCAAGGGCAACCATCTCAGGGACCATCATACCAAGGTCAGCCATGCTACATGCAGCCTAATTATGGGCAGCAGTATTATGGCCCAACTTATCCAGGGCAACCTGGAGGCTCACAAGGACAAGCCTACCAGGGACAACCTTCAGCCTCTGTTGGTCTGGCCAATGTTGCTCCTGCAGGACAGTATGGTAACCAATGGGGTGCTGGGGGGTAGAACCAGAATCAACCATCCGGTTATGGATATAACCCTTATGGACAAAGTTCCTATGGACAAGGTCCTTTTCGACCTGGTCCTTCTGGACAAGGTCAATGGGGGCAACCAGCAACTAGATGGAACTCTGGCCCTACCTTATATCCGCAGATGTCCTTCAACCCGCAGGTACCATTTCTAGCGACGTTGGAACTGCCCGATGTGTCGAAGTTAACAAATGATCCTATTTTGCATAATCCACAATGGCCACCAGTTCCAACTAAGATACCCGACGACTATCCAAAATTCGACGGGAAAGCTAGATAGGATCCTCAAGCCCATGTAATGACTTATCACCTATGGTGTTCGTCTAATTCATGGCTTGATAATTCGGTTCAACTTCGCCTGTTCTAAAGGACTCTCACCAACTCCGCTGCTAAATGGTACATTGAATTGACTCACGGGTCTTTTCAAGATTTCAATTCATTGGCTATGGCATTCCTCACTCATTTTCAGTTACCCATTCGGTACGAGATAGGGACCCATCTCCTTACGTCTCCCAAGGAGGACACGGCTACACACATCTCTGATCATATACATGAATGGAGAAGGCATCACTCATTGATCAAGTTTTGGATTCCTGATCAACTCCTCACCGATTGGTTCACAACTTCCTTTGTCCCTAAGATTGCACGGGACATTGCTATGGGAGCCTATGTGACTGAAGAGCAAGTGATCGTGTGTGCTCAGTACCTTGACTTAGTTTACTCTCAGTCAAGTACTTTGTATGAGTATTTTCCTGATGCCCCGAGACCCGGTACATCCAAGGCTCCACCAAAGCCATCTATTGATGGAGTTATTGGCTCTGTGAATCCGTCGTCCAAAAAATCATCCTCGAACCCTGGGAAGCAAAAGTCGAATGCTTCTAACAAAAACACTTCTCAGGGTGGTTCAAATTCTGGAAGTACTTCCGAGGTTAACGCTGTCCAGTCCACCACAGTGAGTAAGGCCTCGAAAGGAAAGAAAAAGGGGAAAGAAAAAAATAAGTCTGAACAACCTAAACAGGATTCCTCCAAACATCCATCCGAGGAAGGAGCTAAGTGCAAACCCAAATATCCTTGTCTCATCTGTGATAAGGATCACTATACTAAATACTTCCCAAGGCAGTCCGAGGTTAGTCGTTTTTTGAAAGGCGCTCCTGGGATTCCTGCGGTTCTTAAAGAACCTTTCCCCTCTCAACAGACTCAAATGGTGGCTGATCCATCTTTGTCTTCTTCTCCCTTTGGTTCCCAAGTATTCATGGTTGGATCCATTCCCATTCATGTAATGACTCGAACAAAGGAGTATCCATCGTCCGCCAGGAAGGAGCTCGAGGTTCCCTCAAGCGCTCCTTTGTCCAGCTCTGGTCCGCTCCATATTGAGAGACCAAGTACTGAGACGACCATCCGACCCCCTCGCAAAGGAGTACTCAGGAGATCATATTACAACCCAAATGCTCGTGCTGCTCAGAACTACAGCATAGTTGAGGAGTTAGCGCAGGCTTGGTCGGCTATGTCCGCCTTAGAAGTTCTCAGAGCTACCCCCCTCAGAGGAAGTCCCTGCTATCGGCCATCGGTGGCATCGACCCGACAGATTCGGATCTGATTACCTTTGATCTCGAGAGCCATGTGTTAAGGCTGCCTCATCAGATCGCTTTTCTTATACAAGTCATCATCAATTCAAAAACGATCCATCGTACAGTTATTGATGAGGGCGCGTCAACTTGCATCATGTCTATTGCTTGTTGGAAAGCGATCGGGTCTCCGACTCTGAGCCAGTCTCCTACGACACTGGAGGCCTTTCAATGGGAGAGAATCTCATCCCTATGGTATTCTTCAACGATTGCCGATCACTTTAGAAGGAAAAATTGTTGAAGTAGAAGTTGAGGTCGTTGACGCAAATCTTACTTACAACCTCCTTCTGGGCCGGAGTTTTATGTATGCCATGTGTGCCATGGCTTCATCCCTCTTCCGTGTCATCTGTTTCCCTCACCAAGGGAAAATTATCATGGTAGACCAGCTCTCCTTCTTCGCTTCTTCTTCTGAAGGAAATGAGCCTTTCGTGGAGCATACCTCCATCCATTTTGAGAGTGTGGGAGCTGGGCTCTTCAAAGATCCTGCACTTATGGGTGTTTTCTCACTCCCACCTCCAAACCCTGCTTCGCTCGGTTTGGTTTCTACTCGCTCTGATCCCTCATTGCACACTGTTTCGACCCTCAGTCCCTCTGCACAAGGGGGCATTGATCCTATAGCTTGTAAACCTCGCTCGGCCAGGGGGCATGGGCAGATCATCGGTGCCGTTGGTCATCTTATCAAACAAGCTGAGATGATGCCTACATTGTCTAGGCCGGTTATGCAATAGGGAAATTCCCGAAATGGGCTTGAATTGAACCAAGCATCATGCGTGCACTTCTCTTTTTGTACATACGTATGCTTTCAGTAGTGTGTTGTGTGTGCCTTTTTGTTTTAGTTTTTATTTCGGTATGTCGGCATGATTTCCGCTTATTGTGTCTTGTGCTTCTTGAACAGATGTCTAGATCGCCTTATGTTGGTTTCGCTGATGGTGCTTCCCGCAGTACTCGCAGCTTGTCATCTGCGGCATGGGTGATCTACGATCCTCATGGTGAGTTAGTAGATATTCAAGGGGTTTGTCTAGGTTGTACAATGAACAATGTTGCTGAATATAGTGTTGTGATTGAATAATTAGTTGAGGCGATTAACCTCGACATTCACACATTGGTTGTGAACTTGGATTCTCAAGTTTTAGTCCACCAGCTCAACGGGCGTTATTCCGTCAGAGATCATCGGATTTTAAGGTTGTATTTACATGTTAAGTTATTAGAAAGGGATTTTGATTTCATTACTTATCAACATATTCCAAGACGACTTAATACGTTAACCGATGCATTAGGTAATTATGTGTTGGACAGGCATTTGCATAACATGTGAATCAACATAATATAAGAAGCATAAAGTACAATAAGACCATAAAACATATGTATATATATGTGTGTGTGTCCAGAATGTTTTCACTCCATGCATCATCAAAAAATAATACATGTTTGTCTAAATACATCCGAAGACAACATGTCTCTCAAAAAATATGCATGAAAAGAAAAGCCTAGATGTCTACTCTCGGTGGTGCTCATGATAGCACGTCACCGCTCGCACTAGACGCCTCAAGAGACGGTGGATGCGAGTTGGCACCCCTACTGTGTGCCTCTGGTAAGCTAGCGGGACATCCGCTAGCTGAGCATAATCCGGGATCCCTCGAGTGATAGCCTCAAGGTTCTGGATAAGCTCCCCTCTGTCACCGCCCTCCTCCTGAGGATCTGCTCCTGCTGGTGCTGCTACCGGATGTCTCCTCGCAACGGAAGACAAGCCAGCTGGACGCTCTGGGCCGACATATGCATGTGCATATAAAAGTCAGGACAAGCATATACTAACAAAAAAAAAAATCATAAAGATACAAAAAAAAAAAATGAGGACGTACCAATCTCCTCGTCCCACTCCTCTCCCTCCGGTAAGGGAAGGTTAGGGTCTCTAGTGAAGTCTGTCCCCGCATATGGCCAGTCTTCCACCATGATCAGTTGGCGGCGAAGCCACCCAAAGAACTCTGGTCTGAAGGCCATCTACTGGCTGCCACCACCCCTCGGCATCAATGCTGCCCATCGAGCCATCCTTGGCTCTCGAGGTGCTGGGTCTGCCACAAAGGCCCCTTGGCCCTGGAAGCTTGGCACACATTTTAGGAAGAACATCACCAAGATGGAACCATACCCGAACTATTGCAGTTTGCCCTGCTTGGCCTTTGTTAGCTGCCTCTTCATATTGGTCGTCACAGCTGATGCCCAATTGAAGATCGTCAGGCTAAGGCACTCTATCGCTAATAGTAGGTGGTTCTTCGTAGCTTCGTGGGGCGCTTGTGCCCCCACAGCTCGTGTAAGAGTGAAAAGTAAGGCTCTCAGTGTCAGATCCTAAACGGTGGATATGTCCACCTTCGAACTGCCCTGCCCATATCTTGCCTCCGGGAAAATACGAGCCTTTACCTCATCCATCTTCTCCCCAGATGGCCTGCTCCTAGTCAACCGAGGCACTAGCCCTCGTCGTGACAATCCGGTCAAGAAATAGACATCCGATACCTCCAACTCCAGTACCTGATCGCGTACCTGAAACACCTGTTCCTCTACATCCCATAAGTCAATCAAGTACTATAGGAGCTCTGGCTGAGCTCGCAAATCAGATAGCATGAAGAATTTCTTGAGCCCACATGCTCTCAGAGCTTCCATGCAAACCTCGTCAGCTAGGGCTAATATTTCCACTTGGTCATGTTCCCGTTCCTTCCATATCATCACCATTTTTGCAGATGGCCCTACAAAATCAAGTCAAAATGATACATTAGAACCTCATAAAAATTGAAATTGCAGCTAAATTGGTTTTAAATTTGTTAAAATTGGCCTAGAAATGCACGCGGCCGTTGGCGCGACTGTTTCTAAAACAGTCACGCCCATGGGCGTGTGCCTTATGGGAAATTTTCCCCATTGGCGCGGGTCCGTGCCCGAAACCCGCGCCAATGGGCGAAACCCCTAAATTTGAAATTCCCCCCATAGGAAATCAAAATGCAATTAAAAAAAAATTTCAAACGGATGAAAATGAAGCTAAGGACAAGACCACTTACCTGGCACTGACGGCGCTTGAAATGGTCCACCAGATTGGTCACAATCGCCAACTGAAAGTCGCACTCCAAAAATCCCTAATGCCACTCTCAAGAGGTAAAAAGTGAAAAGTAATTTTCATTTTACTATTTTCACCTTTTTATAGCTTTTTGACCCTAATTAAGCTTTAAAAAGTCATTTTATGAATATTTTCATGGATATTTGTGTCGAAAATGGGTTTTACCCCGAGTTTTTGTGTAGCGACAAGTACTTATGGAGCTTTCATGGCAAAATGAGTTGTATTTTATACTTTTTCGGACTCGGTAAATACATGAAAAAGTCACTTTGGAGTCATCTTTTGCTCTTTTCTGACTCTCTAAACATGAAAAGGATGCCGAGTTTGTCCTCTCGACTCGTTAAATGAATATGAGGGGTGGTCGTCTTTAAACCCTTTTTCCGACCGTTTAAAAAACGAAAAGATTGTCGGACCCTTGTCATTTCTGGTTTGTTAATGGTCATGAAACGACGTGGTTTTGATTGCTTTTTTACTTTTTCAGATCAAAGTCACTACTTATGAAAAGTACTCCTCGGTCGTAATGATCGGGCGGTTCTTTCAAGCATGGTTTTATACTTTTCGGGCTCGAGAGACACAACTTTACGAAAAATGACACCCCTGGAGTTTCCTTTTCACTGTCTTTTCAAACTCTCTAAACATTAAAAGACGTCGAGTTCTTCCTTTGTCAAACTCATTAAAACTAACTGACATCGAATTCCGTCGGAATGACGCCGCTCAAGCATATGCTATCCCCGTCAAGCTTTCCATCCAAAAATAACCGGGGTACTCACCAGAAATGGTGGGGGAATAAAGGAACCGTAATCATCGTCGTGTTGGCAGTATGCCGCTCTTAAACATGGCACTCGTCTGCATTCGTGTCTGGGTGGGGACATCTCTTCTTGTTTCACACTTGCCTCCGTGGGTTTGGGTTATCCTGTTTGACTTTTCATCTGCTCATCGTCTTGTCACCATGACCCCTGATCATTTGATGTCAAACACTGCCAAGTCTGTCGTCGTACCACCGATATGTTCAAGAGAAGTTGACCTCTGCAAAATACTCAACCTCCCTCTGATACCTCACACAAAACATTTTATCCTTCTCCGTCTCGCGTCAATGATGTGGGAAACATTATGGCCCACCTTCGATCAAGGTCACTTCCTGTCGACTTCAGCTCATTATCCAGGAAGTTGACTTAGAGACTCCCTTCAGGTACCTTGGAGCCTGCATACCTCAATGGCATGTTCTTTGTGTTCGACGTGAGGCTTTCATCACTGGCCTCTGATCGGATTATTCTATGGGTGTTTGACATCGGCTCACTGATTTGCACGCCATGGATTGTACCTATAGTACCTTGAGGACCATTGTCATTATTGGTGGTACCTCTCGCGTCTGTTAACAATTTTCATCATTGGCTGGTAATCAGACGATGTTCTCGCATGTTTGACTTTGACTCCTATATTCGTATGCTTGAACTTGTACTTTGTTCGGGTCGAGTTGGAGCGCTAGACCCTGGGTTTTGTATGTTGGGATCTAGGCTGCATTTTGTGGATTATTATAATCACTACATGACTCATTCACTGGATGGTTGCGACCATGCCTGAGTCCATTCATTGATCCTCATCGGATGGCCGCGTCCATACATGGGACCCAGTTGTTTATGTACTCTGTTATGGATGGCTGCGCCCATACCATGTACATCATGTATTTGAGATGTCAGTTGTACTTCGTGCAGGTTCTTCGGCGGCTGTGTTTTTAGTCAACCATGTTCTTGTAAAGCACTTCACCCCTCTCTCTCTTGGGCTTCATGCTTTAGGGGGCATCTATTACACAATATTTTTTCACCGTCCTTGTTACCCCTTCTCCCATACATTGGAAGGCCTATTCCGGGACCTGTGAGAAGTGACATGACTTGAAAACACCTGGTTTGCATCCCTTAAAGTATGTACTCTATATGCCCTGAAGACACCTTCTGCAAAATACCCAAAAATGTAGCCATTTCTCCATTGGCGCTGTTCCACAGTGTATTGCTCGTGCCAATAGGGTAAATCCTCCAAAGAGGGCGCGCCATCTGGCGCTCTGTCTCATAGTCGCACTAGCGCCAACCCAGTTGGGTAAAGTTTTTAACCATCAAACTTCTGAAGGTTCCTTCCACCTT
Organism: Pinus taeda; assembly: GCA_000404065.3. Classification (NCBI taxonomy): domain Eukaryota; kingdom Viridiplantae; phylum Streptophyta; class Pinopsida; order Pinales; family Pinaceae; genus Pinus; species Pinus taeda. The sequence continues at coordinate 69,773 of APFE031450300.1, read as the reverse complement.
ATCCATAAACTAATTCCAGTTTGAATTGGTTCAGTCGGGCTTCGTATCTCCCAAGGAGGGAAGTAGTTCTCCACCTCTCATGGAAGCTTCCTAATGATAAGGACAATCCCATGAATCAAGTGGATGATCTTATCTACTCCTCCTATCCCTATATAAGCTTGTTCCTTCCCCTTTGACAAGCTAGTTGGTAATTCTTGGTTAGTAATTATACTTTTCAAACTCCCAAAGTCTGAGGATTGTTAAGCTCATCTTGCAAGAGGTCTTGTGTATCCCTATGAGGTTAAATCTTTAAGGAGGAGATCCATGTCCAAGTGATCAAGGAGAGAGAGGCTTGTTCCCATCCCCTACAAGATTTACAAGGCATGTGTTGCTGATTCACCCAGCCAAAGGAGGATTTGACGTCAGAACTTGGTTGTATTCTCTTTTGTTTTATCAATAATAATAGACGACTATCATTATGGTTCCACTCATGTGTCTTTATTATGATGTTTGAGTTGTATCCTTTCTGACTGATACATAGTTGCATTTCCCGGATTTTATGCTTGTATTTGTCTTGTTCTTTGCATGTGCAGGTGTCTATTCATGAAGATCATGAGGATTGTGACCAGCTGAAGCAAAAGAACGGAAGTGACAACCCTTCTACGAATATAAGCGTTGGATTCGAGGTAGGCTCTCATCTTGGCCTTTATTTTGCAATTAGGAATCTGCGTGTTAGCGTTGTTTGATTATTGCTAGACCTCGGTTAGGCTAGTGGGATCGCCTTTGTCCGCAGAGGGGATTTACCTACACAACAACCACAATAAAAGGGACAACATGAAAGCAATTCATTAGCTACCTCTATCTTCCTGCAAGAAGATATTTGTATCTCCTAGATTAAATCTCAAGTCAGTTTGAGATATTTGTAATAAAACCTTAGTATAAATACTTCACAATTTGAAGTATGTAGTGTGGATTCTTAAACATTTCTATAGGCTTCTTGATCAACAGACTGTAAAGCCATTGGAGCATTGACTAAGCCAGTAAGCTGGATTGATGAATAAAAACCAGATATTTCAAAGGATTCATGTGTAAAGCGAAGTGTAGACAATTATTTACTCACATTGTTGTTATCTCTTAAAGTTTTTCCATAATGTTTATCTAAATCTAAATGCCATAGCTGGAGTATTGTATTAGAATTTGTTTAATTACACTTGGTTATAACAATTAGGGAAATACATGTTTTGTGTTGATAATCTAAGTTAAGTAATTCTTAGTTGCTCCTTAGTTTAGGTTGTGTCTTTATAATCTATAGCAAAGGATTCTTAATTTCCCTTTGTTTCCAATTACCCTTTATTCTTCGTTTCAATCCCGATCTAAGAATTCTTAATTACTCTCTCACCCTGGTTAAAACCTTTTCACCCCTCTGGCCTAAAGACCTACACTCTACTCTGCTATCTTGCCATTTGAACATTCCCTTTAGTAATTTGATCTATTCCTGCTGCTCTTTTGTTGACTCCATAGCCCAATGGACTAGAGACATAATCCTATCCATCTATTTAAAGAACGCCACCTCCCAATCTTCAATACAAATAAAAAACCCCTTGAACATTAAGAACTAGCCTAAAATCCCATCAAACAAAGTTAAATCATATAGAGATAGCCCTCTCTGGACTTAGGTTGGCTAAAGCCTATGCCCAAAAGTTGGTTTGTGGTTACATCGGTTATTTTCTTTCTTCTAATAACTTCTAGAGAAAATTCTGAGTGATAACATAGTGGCAACGCCACTAGGGACCAAGAATTCCTCAGTCCTAATAAAATTTTAAGAAAATTCTAATTCTATATTTTGAGCCTCTTAAAGCCGTTTGTTAGAAGTTATATTGAAAAATATCACAAAAACAATTAAAAATTTTGAAATTATGGCTTCTAGGAAGACTCATTTTACTAGGGTCAATCCAGATCCCAATCCTCCCCTAGTAGTTGATAATCCCAACCTGATTTCAAGAAAATCTAAAAAAGAAGAAAGTTCAGTTAGTCAAACACCTTTAGTTAAAGCTAATTCATGTCCTAATGAGTGGTTATTTTTAGAAGATCTTCCCTTTGATGAGCAATTTGGTCTTTCATTATTTAAAACAAAATCTAAAAGTGAAATACACGAAATTGTTCTAGATCTTGATTTCATTATAGACCTTGAAGTCCAACAAGCCAATTGATCAATTGATGAGTACATTATGAAATCTCCACAATCATCCATTAATACTACTACTACCCCTAAGTTTCCTGAACAGTTCTCCACCACTTTGAGTTCACCATTATTCCCTTCAACTTCAATACCTTTTGAAGTTCATTCTGCACCACCATTTACACCTTCACTCCCTCAACAACCTATCATTACTCATTCACCACCTACTAGTCCTGATCCTTCATCCACTTTTGCATTAATCCCAAGTATATAAACCCCACATCTTATCCCCTCGCAACCAACAACAATGGAAAACAAATATGCTCCTCTTGTTTCGCCTACCCAGCTTCATGCTATGCCTACAGATTATCAAAGTAAGATTCCCTTGTTTGATGCTACTGATCAGTACACTTCCCAACAACATGTAAACAAGATGTCTGACTTCTCTGAACTACATGAATTACATGAAGCCGATGTCCAGATGAGACTCTTTGCCCAATATTTGACTGGTGATGTCAAGAAGTGGTTTAAAGCCTTTCCTGCCAACCATATAGAAGACCTAGCAAATCTCCAAAGGTTGTTTATTGATAGGTGGGAAAAGAAAAAGAAACCCTTACAAATACTTTCAGAATATGAGAATATTAGGAGAGGACCTAATGAAAAAGTTCAAGATTACTGCACTAGATTCAATAACATATATAATGCAATCCCATTTAACCTTAGACCCCCACCTGACTTAGCGTTAATAAAGATCCCTGATGGTTTTGATACCAATATGTCATACCAACCTAGGGAAAGAAATCCCCCAACATCAAAAGAAATGAAAAGTGTAATTGTTAGTGTAGAAGCAAATTTATTAGCTAAAATGGATAGAGTTAGAAATGAAAAGAGAACTGCTAAGGATGAAACTTCACCATCTGATCTTAAAATAGATAATTTGGCCAAAAACATGGAAAGACTAATGGAGAGAATAGGTAACATGGAAAGGAAACCAATGGGATAACCAACAAGCACCTCCAATTAGAAACCCAAATTTCAGAAACAACCAAAACATAGGGAAAAACAAACCAGATCAGGACATAAGGCCTGAGCCTTTTCAAGAAAATTATGTAGAAATGTCCTAGCCAGAAAATATAGAGCATGATACACAAATTAACCTAATGGGAGTAAATGATGAAGACACTATTTTCTAACCCAAGATGAGCAGGAACTGTATATGCTACAGCAATTACAGGTACAGTCTGGTGAATCATTTGATTATAAAGGAATACAGATGTCCCTAACCAAACCAAGAAAACAACCCAAAATCAACCCAAGAAAATAAAAGAAGAATCAACTAAACCATTCATATAAAACAAACAAGAGAAGAGGTCTATGTCAAGTCTCAAGTTGGATTGGATAACGATATTTGAAGTTGAAGCCCGAAGAGAAGGCCCTAAGCTTTAAAAGATTCACTATCATAAGTATCAATATGCAGATACATAGAAGGACACTTTGCAAGGCAACATCAACAACAATTCAAAGGCTACTGATCTCTAAAGTTCTTAACATTTCACAAGGAAATGCCATCCCCAAGTGGAGCCATTGTTAGGTTGCTATACCAATAGGAGTCATAATTTTGAATGACTAAGATTAAGTCGTGTAATATTGTACATACCTTTGCTTTCTACAAATGTTTTCCATATTATAAAAATTAAAAAATGTAAAGAGGGTATGTCCTAAAAGAAAAATCAAAAGACAAAAGAATAAGAAAAGGTCAAAAAAATGAAAGTATATAAACCCCAAAAACAAAAATACCATGAAGGTGTGCAAGTCTAAATGCTACTACTATTTACTTTTATGCATAATAATGATTGTGTGCAACTTGTTATTCATGCGATAATCCATGGTAATCAAACTGTTTAATTTTGGTGATTCCATGCTTTGAATTTCATGTTTATATATGAGAGAATAAAATCTAACCAAACAGTTTAATCTTGGTAGATCATAGTTAGGTAAAGAAAATAAAAGGAGCTTACAAGATTAATCTGAACCCTTCGATGATATAAGGTTAGAAATAGATAGATTGCTTTATAAAAGAAAAATAAATGAATAAAGGTTTGCTAGCCTAAATGCACCCAAAGAAATGAAGAAAATATGTTAGAGGTAAGAAATGGGTAAGTAGAAGAGAGGTTGCTAAACAATTAAGTTAATTATATCAAAACACATGCATCATGCTTAAACACATCTTTCAACATGTATTCGCAACTATGGAAGCAAAAGGAAAAGGTTTACAAGTTCATGTGATTAACTTCCCCTCATTGATATTTCCCCTATACTTACTAATTTCCTATCTACAAGTATGTTCAAGTACTTTTAAATCCTACAAGTCAAAGAGGCTCAGAGCATTTCTCTGACTTTTGGTAGGACCAAACCCTCGGCTTTAATGACTTATGGACACAAGTGCTAGAATCCTCTTCATAAAAACATTTCCCCTTTCATACAAACCGTTCTCCCCTCATCACCCTAAGAAAACCCCTTTTCCTAAGGTTAAACACCTTTTTCCTAAGAAAAGTAAAAATCCCTCAAGCAAATCCCTTTCCGCTAAAAAAACCCACAAAAAGCATTTTATCGTAAGTATAAAGCTAAGTGCGCCAATGCATACATTTTACCCTTTTACTTAGGAAAAACCCTCGCCCATCGCATTTCATATTAATTCCTAAATTTATTATATAAATCCCAATATAACCCTTTTCCCGTTTATTAACTAAATCCCTCTATAAATACCCCAACCCTTAGTTTTAATGAAAACTATATAAATCACTCATATCCCGATACGACCTTACTTAATTTAGCTAATCCTTGTAAACCTATGTTAATCTCGCCATTAACCTCACTCGATTCCCTAATCCTGCTATTAAGCCCCGCCCGATCACTTAACCCAGGATTAATCCCTAAATTAAACGCAAACCACTCTGATTAAAACCTCTGGGCCCCCCCCTCAACTCCCATTCATTTTCTCCACGCAGCTTCTCTACCCGACTACTGTGAGATCACAATCCCCCAAATCTAACGGACCACGGCTATATCAGTCGAGCCCAATAGCCTACCTTTACCTGCTCGATAAGGCAACTTTCCTCGACCCCCCAATGACTACATGTCAAGCTCCGACATACATTGGGTGACCCCTCCTAAAAATCGCTCACGCTACAAAAGCGGTGCGACGACTCTTAAAACCACCTCCCCGCCAACCCGATAAACTCCCATTTCTCCGTAAAAATATGAATTTCGTGCCATATTTGAAAAATTTCCCATTAAGCATTAAACCTTGAAAACCCGTGTTTTCAAGCCTTTTGCTTATTTAACAGTGTAAACCTATAAAACCCTTCAGCGTCACCTTGAACCTTTGTGATGCAATTCCACCTCCATTCACGTTCAAAACGCTGCCACAACCCCTTCCCAGGCATCCCTGTGCTAATAAAGCAGTCAAGTACCTTTCCAACCGACTGAGGTTTTCTTAATAATTGTTGAGTTTTACAAGTAATTAGCTAAAGACCAAAGCTTGGAAAAACAATTCTGATACTAGTCGTAGAACTTGTTTACTCTAAGACTCGACCATAAACCTGTTAAAAAGCTGTATTCAGAAGAAGAAGACCAATTATACAAGGAACAAAAGATGAAGACAATTACACACAGAGCTGAGAAGAGGACAACAATACAGAAAATTGGCAGTCAAAACAGAGGAACCAGATCGAAGATGCAGTTAGAAGACAAAAGATGAAAATACAGAGACTTGATCAAAATCCACTTCCCGATGCTTATACACGTAAAAACAAAAGAATTGACTGTTGAAACACACAGTAAAAGGTTAAATTGTACAGTAAAAGGGAAAACACAGTAAAGGATAAAGACAAGTCATCAGAGTGAAAGAGTATCAAATGAAAGCCAGAAGTAAATAAAGCCTCCAGTGTGATAATTCAAATAGCTAAGAGCATAAAGAGCTAAAACAAACCATAATAGCCAGTAATACCACAATAAAAGGGACACCATGAAAGTAGTTCATTAGCTGCCTCTATCTTCCTGCGAGAAGATATTTGTATCTCTTAGATTAAATCTCAAGTCAGTTTGAGATATTTGTAATAAAACCTTAGTATAAGTACTTCACAATTTGAAGTATGTAGTGTGGATTCTTAAACATTTCTATAGACTTCTTGATCGAAAGACTGTAAAGCCATTGGAGCATTGACTAAGCCAGCACGTTGGATTGATGAATAAAGACCAGATATTTCAAAGGATTCATGTGTAAAGCGAAGTGCAGACAAGTATTTTCTCACATTGTTGTTATCTCTTAAAGTTTTTCCATAATGTTTATCTAAATTTGAATGCCATAGCTAGAGTATTGTATCAAAATTTGTTTAATTGCACTATGTTATAACAGTTAGGCAAATACATGTTTTCTTCTAATAATCTAAGTTAAGGAATTCTTAGTTGCTCCTTAGTTTAGGTTGTTTCTTTATAATATATAGCAAAGGATTCTTAATTTCCTTTTGTTTCCAATTACAGATATAACCATAAATACAAAGATGCAATAGAAATAACACTTCATTTAATTAATATCAAACACTGAAATATGCTTACAAACAAAATGGAAATAAGACTATCTCGGGCGATGGTATCTTATCTCTGAGAAGTGATGTGGTGGCTACCTGCCTCTGAACTGTGTTACAATGAGGCTCAAAGTCTATTTATTATTGAGAAACAATGGAAAACCCTAAATATCCAAAAACCTAACCCTAAGAGATGAAGTGCCAAAACTGTGGGCCCCATTTGGGTAAATTGGTACATCAACTTCTCAGGGTCGTAACTTTGGCATACGATCTTTGTTTGGCTATCATAATACCTTGTTTCGAAGATCTCCAAGAGAAGGCTAAAATCAAAGTAAAAAACTAGTTTGAGATGTTTTTAGTCTCTCAGTTTTCGCTAAAAATGTCATTTAGGGCCTCAAAACGGCTTCTGAAGTTCAGCGCCTGAAAAACTGCCAAAAATAGTAAGCTGTGCTACAATTAAGGAAACCGAAAAAATGAAAGAGACAGTGTTGGCAGTCCAAGTGGAATAGGAGGGTGGCCACCAATATCCACCTATATCATCTGCTAACAGGTGCACCACAATATAGAGAAATCAAATACCAAGTACAAGCAACGACATGATCAACATCGGGTGCCACACAAGTTTGAGGTGAGCGATAAAGTCTAGTTGCATTTGCAGAAGGAAAACCTTACCGGAGCTGATCAGAAACTCATACCACTCTGATATGGTCCTTACACTATTACCAAGGTTGTGGGAGACAATGCATTTGAGCTCAACATTCCCCCATTCCTTGGCCTACACCCAATGTTCAATGTGGACTGCCTTCGACCATACTTCCCACCATTGCTGGACACACTAGACATTGTAGAATGACTCACACCTATAGAGTTAAATCCAGACTACATGGGACAAGACACTACTGATTGGATCATGGACACACATATCAAGAATACCCGACCACAAAAATCCAACTATATCAAGTTTTCATAGCAGGCCAACTCCTTCACCAAGGCAAGTGGCTCACTAGGGACCAAGTTCAACAGAAGTTTCCTCATCTCATGGAGGAACTCAACACCATGGGGACCATTTGTTCCTAAGGGGAGGAATGATCTAGGTGGATATTGGTGGTCACCCACCTATTCCACTTGGACCCCCACCATTGTTTCTTTTAATTTTTCAGTTTCCTTAATTCTAGCACAATTTACTATTTTTGGCAGTTTTTCAGGTCCTAAACTTACGGAGGCATTTTGAGACCTTAAACGACGTTATTTGGGAAAATCACCTGTGGAAAATATGGGATTTCAACTTAGTATTTGTTGTCAATAGTTGTAGTCTTCGGATATATCTTTCTAATGATGTATCATACGCGTCAAACGGAGATTGTATGCCAAATTTACGACCCCCGGAAGTTGATGTACCAATTTACCCCAATGGGGGCCATAGTTTGGTGTTTCATCTCCTAGGGTTAGGTTTTTGGATGTTTGGGGTTTTCCATTGCTTCTTAATAATAAATAGGCCCTCAAGCCTCATTGTAACACAATTTAGAGGCATGTATCGACTACATCTCTTCTCAAAGATAAGCTATCATCACTCGAGCTAGTCTTATTTCCATTCTATTCGTAAGCATATTTCAATATTTGATATTAATGAAATGAATTGTCATTTCTGCTGCATCTTTTTATTTATGGTTATATCTGTAATTTGTTGCATTCCTATTTAAATTCGGATCAATGCTTGTCAAATCTAAATATGAATCCTACCTTCCTCTTGCAAAATAAATAAATATAGGCCAACAGCTAATTAGAAGACTTCAATGACATTATAGGCCATTCATTGAAGAAATCCATTGGAAAATGGTTTCCTATGAATTACCCAATTAGGTTCTCCCTAGTATAATGCATAATTTGATAAACCCTCAAATATTCCCTTATATCCAACCTAACTCTATTCTCTTTCTATTTCAAAACCCTTTTATTCTTCTTTACCCATCTAGCCCTTACAAAAATCTCCTCACCCAACAAAATCGACTAGTTTAAGTCCTCACTCAATAAATACAACACCACATCACAACTTCAATGAACAATTAATATTTTCAAACTAATGAACCACCACCTGTGTAATCAATGAATTATCATGAGAACTACAATCAAACTCAAATCTTGATGGCATAATGGAATTTCCAGACTGAGCCTCTACATCAACACTTCAAGTCAAGTCATTAATGCCAAAACCCCCTTCTACACTACCGTGACCCAAGAAATATATCTTAGTCTAGTCTTCATGACAATATTTGACATTAGGGTATCCTAACAAGACTAGAATACTCACAATATTCTCAAGGGCATAACTTTATGGAGAAATATCAAAAGTCCCCATGACCACTCCCCCCTCCTTCCCCCTTCCCCCAATGCACACCCCTTATCACCAATCAATTTCTTCACTAGGGAGGACACATTAGGATATGTGACCAAAATTTTATTGCTTATCTTAAGATAGTGAGCCATCTAAATAATCGACTAGTTGAGTGTTATATATACCCATCCTCAATCGATCTTATTTTCTTTATGTGTTTAGTAATTATATTTTAACTTAAATCATTCCTTTCAAAGATCCAAAAAAATCACAATTAAGAAGAATTTGATCCCCATTACCCTTGATAAATCTAAGATTAAGATGGATCTACTATGATTTATTAGTTTACATTATTTCAAGTCCTTATAACAAATTTGTATTTAAGGTAATTGTATCTCATTTTTCCTATTTATATTTACACAAACTGAACATCCATTACAATTACATGCATCAAAAGATTCAGGATTAATTTTACATGGTGGAAAAAATGACATGTACATTAATTATTTAACTAGATAAACGTTGAAAGGCATCAATCCATGATAAGCATCAAAACATTTATGTCATGGTACATCTCACATTGCTAATACTAGTATAGATCTATCTTAACTCTTGATCTACCAAACACTGAAAGGAATCAAACCTGTCAAGATGCAAACCTCTTTTGAGTGCAAAACTTGAGAAAAGATTTGTACCTTGAGAGATTTGATTCCTCTCCACACTTGGTAGATCTGGAATTAAGATGGATTTATGCTCGTTCTTAAAAATATTATTTATATTTCTAAAAATTTCGCATCTATATATATAGAAATATTCTTATTTTCAATTTTATTATATTCTAGAATATTCCATGGAGGTTAAATCACTACCATCGATCTAATAATGATTGATAATTAGATTGAAATTATTGAAGACATATTCCAAAATAGACATGCCTATTAGCATATTTATAATCTTTTAGGCATAATTATAATATTATAAGTGTAGTATGAACTTGTACTTGTGTATGTGTTAGGCACATTACTTACTTTCTTATATGAGCTCGAGTTGAGGCAATTATTGCATCATTGCAAAGGTACAAATGTGTTGATTATGGAATCAAGGTACATAGTAGGGTCGAGACCACATAAAGTGGTCATTTAGGCCTCAAAATGGCTCTTTAAGTTTTTCACGTGAAATTTTCCAAACTAGGACCATCAATAAAAATGACCTTACCAGCCAATTCCAAATTTTCCACTCTAAAATCATCAATCTAGATTAACAAAATAGATTGATCTAATCTACATCATCCTTTAGTAAATACATATCTCCTATTAGAGAAACTCACAAGCTAATATGGGGAGATGAATTCCAAGGGACTTTCACAATCAAGGAACCCTACAATATTGTTGCAAATCAGGATCAATTCCCCCAACCACCCATTTAGACTCAAATATAGAGAAAATATTATGACCCAAGATGGTGCATTTTCTCTAGCTTCTCGTTCATAATGAAAAGCTAACCTGGGATCGCTTGATTATAAAAGGATTTGAAGGGTCATCCATGTGCTACCATTGTCATAGTCAACCATAATGGAGTGAGCATCTCTTTAAAATTTCCCATTCTATAAAGATATCTAGCAAAGATTGGAATCCCTCTTTCACCAATTGGATCATGATTGTTATAATAATTTTAACACCATATCCTTTTGGCACCTCAACCCCTTTGCTTGTCCATTCTTAGTGGAGGTTGGTCACTTCTTTTGGGCTTCTTCTTGTGTATTAATTTTGAAAGAGCACAATCACATGATTTTTTAACAGGTAAGCTTTTTGCTAAACTCTCATTGGGTTATTCTTTTTCAGTATCTTAAGGAAACCATCCTTATCCACTCTTGGCTTCAAGCATCAAAGATCCCATTCTTTACGATCTCAATATCTCTCAGTTTCCCTTGCAAAATTATCCTTCACCCTGTCATCCACCCTCCTCTTCTCTCATTCATTGGTCCCACCCATTGGCTGGCTTTGTTGCCCTCAATTTTAATGGAGCCTCAAATGGGAATCTGTGAATATTAGCTTTTAGTGGTTTCTTTTACTCAAAATCTAGTATAATTATTCATATTTATGCAGGTTCTATGGGAATCAATAGCAATAATGCTCCCAAATTATTTTCCATCAAATTTAAACTGAGGTAGGTTGTCCGAATAACATCATCAAATTCTCTAAACAAGGGAACTCACAATTGGGTATATTCATGATTAGGAAGATCATCCATGGATCCTCACTGGCCAAATTGTCACCCAGTTGGAGAATGGATAATTTCTTGGTTCAAATAACAACACTTCTCAGGAAAAAAATGACCATTCTTCTCTCTCATATCTGGTATCAAGGAAAAAAATTATTTGATCAACTCACTAATGAAGGCTACTATAATTCAACTATGCTTATTAATAGCTCCTATGACAATATCCATGCCTCCCAACTTAAGGATGATTATTGAGCACCAGTAGTTGTCGATATCTCCACTTTGATGGCATGGTAAATGATGGGGAGAGATCTCCTCGATGGAAATGTTAAATGCAAGAGGGGTATCCTGATGTCAGTGTTAAAGACATGGACTAGGCAGTTGGACAACCATGCTTGACAATTAGTCCAATGGATTGCCACATGTTAGAGGTTTTGAACTACACATTTTCCAACTTGCATGCCAATAGGTATTAAATTCATCCATGCTAAGTTGAGATCTTGAATCCTTCTCCATGAACATTTTTTAGTCTTCTCTTGATCTAACTCACTCCACTTGTTAATTTATCTTGGATTTTGTCGTTTCCATCATAATCTATGGACTCTCCATGTTGAAATATGTAACTAGTTTCAGTATTCATAATGACATGTGTAATGATGATTTTATGTCATTAATAAAAAATAAAAAATAAAAATCATTTTTATGTTATGCTTAAGACATGGGTTTCATGCTCAAGGAATTTTATAGATCAAGCTCCCATTGTGAGCTATTAGGATTGGTCATTAAGTCATAAAGTCAATTTAGTCATTCTCATGTATTGGACCCCCATTTTATCATGTTACATATTGTAAAAGAGAATTTATTTAAGTCATTAGAAGAGTCAAAAACCCTCCAAGACCTTGTCACAATACTCAATCAAGTCAATGATGAGCCCCATCAATGGGTAATTATATGGGCTCATTTTGCCTCCTAACTTAGCTTAATCCACCATTCTCATTAATTTATTACATGTTTTTTATTATATTTATGCTAATAGAGTGAGTTGGGTTGGTCATTATGCCTTGAAGTCTAATGTGTGCTTAATGCAGAATTTTGGTCAATTTTGGAGACAAAGTCAAAGATTTTATGAACATTTGGCAGCAAATAAACAAAGAAAACAAGGGAGAGGATTTATAGGAGGGTGTCCCCCTCATTAATGACTCCCTACTTCGAATTCTCCTTCATAAATCTTGAAACACAAGCAACCACATCAATGCACCAAAGAGGCAGCCAAGCAAGTGGAGTATAACTTCTGTCTATCTCAAGTTTTGGGAGCCAAGCCTCCCTAATTTTAAGGGAGTTGTTGGGTGTTATACAAAAAAATGACCTCCTCATCAACTCAGAGGTGAAAGACATGATGACTGAAGCAAATACCACAATTGCAGGCCTTGATTCAACACTAACGTTGGTTGTGCACTGAAAGCCTGCTTTATAAAGCTTGTTACCAAGCCTAAGAGAGCGTTAGTGACCCCACTAACTCATATTACTAGTGAAGGGGCAGTGTTAGTGAAACTAAGGGAAGTTCAATGGGTCAAGCCAATGAATTGACTCACAAATATCTTGATATTTATCCCTAAATTTTCTCAAAGAAAGTAAGGAAACATCCAAAATCAAGATATTTGGAGGATTTATAATCTAAGAAAAGAAGGCAAATGGGAAAGAGTTGAAAAGCAGAGCAAGTTCATTGCTTTTGCGCTAGTGAACTCTAGGAGGAGCTTAGCAACCCTAAATCGATTGCTATATAAGCAAGGTGAGGGTTATTGTGAAAGAGGTCAGAGCATTTGAAAGAATAGCCCACTAAGCTGTTGTGAACTGTCATACACTTGAAGAAGTGAGCTGAAAGAGAGAGAGAGAAGAAGAAGGGGCAAGGGAAGACTGATACAACGAATGGTTGTAACCACTCTTCCATTATTAATATAGAACTATAGTTGTGTTCCCTACTCCATAGTGTTGGTAACATTGTTCATTGAGTTGTTCACTTCGATACTTGTTTAGATGAGTGGTTTAGTTGTATGCTAATAGATGTTCATTGTGCATCCTTATATTAGTTTTCAAGATTGTATGTTGTGATTGTGTTTGCCTTTCCTTTGTACAGGAATTTATTTGGAGCCGTCTTTGAGGGAGTTCTTCTTGGCTGCATAGTGATCTCCAAACAGATCTAGAAGGAGACATGAGGTAATCCTCTTTCCATACTTTGTTAACTTATATTTGATAGATGAGCATGTGTATAACTTGGTAGCTTCTACAGATAATCTTACAGTCTGTCGAAGGTCTCGGGAAGGCCTTTGAGGGTAGTTTTCATTCTCCATACACTGTGCATTTTACCCCATAGCATAATTGGCGACTCCACTAGGGACTATATATCTAGTTCCCAGTTTACCTAGACTCTTGTATGTTCTCTCTTCCTTCTAAGATCTCCCTCTTCTTTAGCAATCCTTTTTCTTATCCACCAAATATCTTGCTGCATCCTACTAGTGTACATTCATCTCAGAAACTGATCTTGGAAACCCTTGTTGTGCAAGATTTCCAACACTAACGCAAGTTACCAAGCTACATAGAGCTTTATAAAGCATTGTGCTTCTGTACAAGGAGCATTAGTGACCCTACTAACTCTCGGTAACCACTATTACAGAGTGGTTTTCTTCCTTTGCCTTCATTTCCAGTAGTATCTGTGGACCAAAAGGGATGGAAAATCTTCTCATGGGCTGAAATAAGATCTATAACTATATTATGTCAGCAAAATTGGTGTCCTAGAAATTTATTTTTAGGAAAAAGTTTGGTTTTTCTCTCTTAAAAAACATTTTTTTCTGAAAGAAAGACTGATATTTTGTTTTCATCCTTCTGTTTAAATAGTTGTGAGTTACTTCACTTTGGTTTTCAGTAGTTGTTAGGAAATATTGTAAAATAATCTTTTGGTTATGCATGTGTTGAAAGACTATAGATGCATAGACAAAACTATGGATATGTGAAAAATATGAATATGTAGAATAAAGCTTGTTTGCATCAAATTGATTTTTTTTTCAAAGCATTGTTTCTGCATGATTTTTTGAGTCAAGAGTCTCACCATATTTCATACGTCAACACCCCTACCGAAGAAAAATAATCAAGTACACATAAAATTTACATTAAAATCAATCAGTTACTCTTTTGAGCAAACCAACATTAGCTAGGCTAGGATCTTGGGATAAGCATGTGAGTGAACTGCCCAAGGTTGAAAACCAAAAACTAGTGTCATTAACGAGTGAAAAATTCCTTCTGCATTCATATTACTAGGACCATTCCACTAACAATGGAGCAAAATACGAGACCTGTAATTGAAGGTAGCCCGCCTTCTCTTACAAATCCTTTGGACATTCTGTGTACTGGGGGTCCCTTCGCAGATTTCAGAACTGAGTTGGGGACTCAGGTATCTTGCCCACACAGCATGTTGTCTACAACTATGTCCCCCCTGGTGATGTCTGTGATTTGAGGTATCTCTAGTGGCCAAACTTATAGGGACTTACACAAGGTGACTGGGACGGGTTGTCCTGGTACCTAACACAGACGGACCTACTTTGTCTTCAGTTTTTGGGAGGGTGCTCATCTTCACAAGAGTACTTAGCCCCTCAATATGAGGTTCGGGTGAAGCTCTAAAGTAATAGTAACTATACATCTGGCCATCCTTCTCTGTTATTCATTGAGATACTGGGTTTCATCTCCGGTGATCGGTGCTTATCAAATGAGGTATTTTCCCTCTGTTTGCTAATTGATAGACTTAGTGTATTTTTTATATTAGGTACCTGAGCATTATCATTTTGAGACTTTAGCAAACATCATGATAAAAATTTATCGATAAAATTAACGATCACCATGGCTACATCCAACCCTCGTTGTCACTCTAGACGGTTAATGGGACTTCCTCCACTCATTGTGGAGGATTCGCCAAGCTCCAGTGAACCAAATTCCCCATCTTCGGGGAATCAGTCTCCCAGATCTCACACGGGATTTATTTGGACAACTGGCGATTCACGTTTGCCATAGGATTTCTTCACGGAAGGATTTCTTCCTCATTTTAACCCTCCAGTCACAAGTCAGTTGGACCCACTCGTGATTCCAGAGGCACCAATACTTCCTGCTTTAGTAGTTGGAACATTTCCATCTATCCAGTTGACGACTAATTAGTTGTGGAGCTTTAGGGACACTTTTGGTCCTTCACCACTCCCCCAGTCGACAGTCTCCACAACACCAGTAATGGCGAATCCCACTACCCCGTTTGTCCCAGTTATAACCACTCACACAACATCCTCTATGAGTAGAACCAAGCAGATGCCAGGTTCCACCCCTATGGTGCCACATTGCATACCTTTGACAAGTGCCACATATAGTGCTCCTTATAACACTCAATGCGGTACTATGGGTGCAGTTCTCGTTTATCAACAATATGGTCAGCTGTCAATGTACAGTTCAAACCCCCAGACTCATATACCTGGGGGGGTTCCCAATATGCACATACCAGTAGGGAACGTAACAGTTCCCCCTCCATTCTCAGGCATGCATGGTCAGTCGTTAATTGACATGAGTGTCCTCTCTGTCAATCAAGGCCAAATAGTCAGTTCTGTGTCGGGCGGGACTCCACAAGGGGTTCCCAACCAATCCATGGGGGCACCCTACTCACATACTCAAATGATTCAAGGGGGCGCTACTTATACTGGGGGCAATTTCATACCCCAGTATCAAAAGCCTCATGGAAATCCATTCTACAACACCATACCGCAAAGCAACTACTACACCATGCAACCCATGTACACTATGGGTAACCAAATGATGGGAGGAGCGCAAAGCTCCTCAAGTCAACCATCATCACCATGGTCCAAGTTAGGGGCAAATAACTCTCTGCCTTTCTTGGCAACGTTGGATATACCCGAGTTATACAAGTGGACAAATGACCCCATCTACCACAACTTACAACGGCCGTCGATCCTGCATAAAATACCAACAGACATCCCTAAGTTTGATGGAAAACAAGGGGAGGATTCGGGCACCCACATCACCACCTACCATCTCTGGTGTGTTTCAAATTCTATGGTGGATGATGGTGTCCGGTTATGTCTTTTTCCCCGCACCCTCACTGGAAACGCAATGAAATGGTATATTGAGTTACCACGCACGTCTGTAAACACCATCAACACTTTAGCAATGGAATTCCTAAAGCACTTCCAATTACCAATCCGCTATGAGACTGGGACAGAGCTCCTCACTTATTTCGTCAGGATACCGCCACCCACATCTCCGATCATATTCATGAATGGAGATGTACGCAGAGGTTAGTAAAAGCTCCCATCCCAGACTTTCTCTTAATGGACTGGTTGTGCAAGTCCTTACTCCCGCAAATCGCTAGAGATGTCGCTCTAGGTGGGTGGTCACAGAAGACCAATCCATACATCGTGCCCAACACTTATATTTGATATATTCAAAGTCTAGCACTCTTTATGACATAATCCCAAATGCTCCTGGGAACCCCAATGCTTCCACCACTCAGCACCCCAGAGTGCACGCCAACAGGATTGTTGGCGCAACCTTTGGGGCTACTGTAAAACAACTCAGTGGTTCCATTGCAAGTTGGCAGTGGACCCCTCTACCAATACGACTGCTCTTCCTGCCACTGTGATAAACTCTCTATAGTCTACGCAAAAATCTAGTGGCAAGAAAAAGAATAATAAGAAAAAGACCAATCCTTCTGAAGAGCAGTCACCCAAGCAGCCCAACCCAAAATAGAAGGTTGATGCACCTACTAATGAGGAAAAGGATAAACCCACTAGATATCCATGTAAACTCTATGTTGAAGACCACATGACTTGGCATTATCTGCGGCTTCAAGAATGCACAGACTACCT
>APFE031450300.1:14742-44710 GCA_000404065.3 Pinus taeda | reverse complement strand
ATTAATACAGAAATGCAGTTGTGTCCCCTACTCCATAGTGTCAGTAACATTGTTCATTGAGTTGTTCACTTCGATACTTGCTTAGATGAGTGGTTTAGTTGTATGCTAATAGATGTTCATTGTGCATTCTTATATTAGTTTTCAAGATTGTATGTTGTGATTGTGTTTGCCTTTCCTTTGTGCAGGAATTGATTTGGAGCCGACTTTGAGGGAGTTCTTCTTGGCTGCATAGCAATCTCAAAACAAATCTAGAAGGAGACTTGAGGTAATCCTCTTTCCATACTTTTTCAACTTATATTTGATAGATGAACATGTGTATAACTTGGTAGCTTCTGCAGATAATCTTACAGTCTATCGAAGGTCCCAGGAAGGCCGTTTAGGATAGTTTTCATTCTCCATACGTCATGCATTTTACCCCATAGCATTGAGAGCTCCAGTTGTATGAGTAGAGAGGCCTAGGGCCTCATTAGGTTGTTGGAAGTTAGTCAAATTTTAGAATTTTTATTGCAACTTTGCTTGGCTCATCTTCGAGCTTACTTTTGTAGACAGTTTCAAGTAATCTTACTGTTATTTTGATAATGAAGATGAGATTGCTTCTCAGCTATCACTGAGTTACCTCACAAGGCTGAAGCTCTTGGGTTAGGGCCCAATCCAAGCAGCCAAGCACATCCTGTTTTGTATTTAAATGCTTTGTTTCAGTTTATGAATGAGTTGATGTTAGATAGATTTCTTCCTTAGTCAAGAATAGGTTGCTTTTGGTGATTTGATAGGTTGTTTTCATTTCTGTTCGTTGTAGTAGGTTGAAAAGAAAAAGATACAAAAAGGCCATCAATAGAGCCTTGGCCTCCTTTCCTCCCTCTAGGACCCTGAACTGAGGCCAAGACCCTATTGCTGCCACAAAAAACACAGATTTGCCTTTGCCATAGGATTTCTAGTGTTGCATCTTGTTAGAAGGTTAATGCTTTGCTGTAGATCTATTTCATCATGCTCATTTCTATATCTACAATAAATTTATTTCCATGCTTTCTTTCCATATAGCATTGTTCAACATTTACTTTCCTAGATCAGAATTTAGACTAGCTTGATGAATAGTTCTGTTTTTTAGTGTAGCTAATTTCTTTGCTTGCTTAGAGCTTGATTTTCAGTTCTCTTGCAGTACATATCTGCTAACAATAATTCAACCAATCATCCATCACCATCTCTTTTTGATCCGTGTTCCAAAGGTCATCGAAAGTCCCTCACAAATCTACCCTAATTTTCCACACTTTTCTCATAAACTTTCCTCTCTTTCCTTGAACAAGTCCAACCATCTTTCTCTTCCCTAATCTTCCTTGATGAACCTTAGACACCTCAACACATCCTCCTAGCCATCAAATACCCTTTCCACCCATTTTTCCACCTTCAAAACCTCTAAAATAGCTCTCGGCATCCTCCTGTAGACCTCCTGTAGATCCCCTACAACCTCCTATCCTGTAGGTGTCTTTTTGAAGTCCGATTGTAGGGAAAGCCTCTAGAAGGCCACCTGGGACCTCCTAGGACCCCTCCACACCTTCCTAAACCTCTGCAAACTCCAAAGTCACCCTCCATCGCCACCTAATCGCTGCCACATTCACAAACAAATAAATTACATGCATGACAATTTCACCTAAAAATACATAAAACTCCAAAAAAATGTTTTTTTTTCTCATTTCCTTCTAGAAATAGCTTGAGTAGATGTTGTTTACTTCCTAAGTAGGTAATGGAATTCATTTT
The DNA here is from genome assembly GCA_000404065.3 of Pinus taeda. Classification (NCBI taxonomy): domain Eukaryota; kingdom Viridiplantae; phylum Streptophyta; class Pinopsida; order Pinales; family Pinaceae; genus Pinus; species Pinus taeda. The sequence continues at coordinate 42,958 of APFE031450300.1, read as the reverse complement.
ATGGTTTTTCATCTCTCTCTCTGCAAAAGTAGGATTAGTTGGTTAATCAGGGTTTGCTAAGTTTACTTCACATGTCAGTCTTCTTTCACTTTCTGCAAGTAGAGTAGCCTCTGTAGGGTAAGCTTTCCTTTCTTTCATCACATATAAAGCTTCTTTTGGAATTCATAGAAGTTGGCTTGAGCTCCTCGTGATCTTGTGCCAGCTAACCAAGTGACAGCTTGCAGTAAGAACTAGTACTTGTGCATACATCACGGTCGCTTCTAAGTTTGTTACGAACTATCGGGTTGATAAAAGTAAAGTAGGAAGCCCAGGAGTTGCAGCATTATTGCTACAATACTAGTGCTCACCACTTTTTTGGCGTCGTTGCTGGGGAAGCGTCAAAATATTGTGTGATCATTGCTTTTCTTCTATTTCCTACTGCAACATTCTGCTAAGTAGTTTATTTCAGCAAAAGTAGAGTAGTTGTATCTTTCAATTTATGTATTTCCTTGCTTTCATTTCAATTCTGCAATTTCCATTCCAGCAAAAGTAAATTAGCCATTTCCTTGCTTTCATTTCAATTCTGCAATTTCCATTCTAGCAAAAGTAGATTAGTCATTTCCTTTCTGCATTTCATTTGCTTTCCTTTTTCAGTTCTGCAATTTCATTTCAGCAAGTTCATTTCAGTAGTTGCAAGTTGTTTGTTCAACCAATTTCAGTTTTGTAGGTACAAGCAGAAAAAAGCAAAAACCAACCAAAAAAAAGATTTCCTTGTATGCCTTGTAGGAATAGAGATAATTCAAGAAAATTCTTACCCAACACCCCCACCACATCACATACCCACCCTTCTGTCTTCTTCAATGGCAGTGATCCAGAAGAACCTTTAGGTGAAAAATCAGAGATATTTGAAGAACCTATAGGGGAAGAAGAAGAAGAAAACATCCCTCCTGAGAATTTGGCTGAGAACAGAAATGTTGGGGGGAATGGAGAAAGAGTAGAGGGTACCTTTCCCATCCGAGAAACCAATGGGGACACTAAAATGAAAAACATAAGCCCTTCAGCCCTACCTCACTTCCATGGATTGACTACAGAAGATCCTGACACCTTCTTGTTTGAGTTTGTTGTTATTTGTCGAACATATGACTATGAAAATGATGAGAAAAAGTTGAAACTATTCCCTTCTACCCTCAAGGATGCAGCATTGTGTTGGTTCATGGGGTTACCTGGAAATAGCATCACAACTTGGGCTTAGATGCAGCAAGCCTTCAATAACAATTATCGAGACTACTGTAGGTCAAAAGACACCAAGGAAGAAATCTTCTGAATGACCATGGGAAGTGATGAATTGTTTGAAGATTATGAAGAGAGGTTCTAGCTCAGTTATAAAAGGGCCAGTTGCACACTTGACCCCAAATCGTTGAATTTGGTCCTGCTCAGGGGAATTCCGGAAGACCTTCTAGACACCCTCCATCTGCTAGCTGGGGGAGACATCTACCAACTACCTTATGAAGACATAAAGACTGTTTTTAGAAACCATTCTAGGGTAGCCAGAAAGAGAGGTAGGGGGAGTCAACCCATAGCCAGTACCTCCTCATCTAGTTCATCCATAAAAGGTGAGCTTGGACACATGTTGGAAGACTTCAAGAGTGAGATATTGCAAAATCTTGCCATGCAAATGGATACCTTGCATATCAAAAGGAAGAAAGAGGAATCAGAGAGGGCTTTGGCAATTTTTTTCCCTAGGTGCACCAGAAGGCATCCTAGGAACGAATGTCCATTGAACTCCATAGAGGTTTGTTCAATATATGAAGAAGATCATTCTACAGATAAGTGTCCTTCCTTGCTCGGACTTAAAGTTGTATACCAAGGGGGCGAAGGAGCCACTGAACCACTCTATTTCATAAACCAAAGGAGACCGCATTGACCTAGACCATACTAGCAGGAAATGCAGGGGACATCTCAGGCATACTACAACCCCAACCAAGCCAGTTCCATACGTTTTGGGGCCCCCTTGTTCATCCTTCGTGGTCCACACCTCCTCCTTGGTCCTATCCATCTCAATATCATGCCCAACCAGCTGCTCATTCATTCCACTCCTATGCTCAGCGACAACCTCAGTGGAATGCATCTCATTAGGGGTGGAGGCCCTAGTAAAACTCTCCTCTCGCTCTTTTGCCTCCACCACCTGCTCAACCACAACCATTGCCTCCTACTCCACCAAGGAAACCCCAAATGCCTACTCAACCAAACCCGAACCCGATCGACAAACAGGCTCAGCAAGTATATAGTGGGGAACCATCATGCCCAACCTATGCTATGGAGATTCAGGAGATTAACCTATGATCTAGGAAGGTTCTCCCAGATAGCCAGCCTCCCCCTCAGGAGGTTGAGGAAGATAAAGAGGAAAGTGAACCAAAAGAAATTCCACCCTTTCCTGTGAGACTATCCAGGACAACACAACCCACCCCAGAAGAAACTGAACTTCTGGGAAAATTGAAATAGTTATGTGTAAAGATACCACTTCTCCAAGCCATATAGGATGTGCTTATATACAATAAGATGATCAAATAAAAGTGCTTCAGGCATCCAAGCAGGTGCAAAAGAGATGCCCCAACCATCAATGTCATAGGATAACTGTTTGACATGATGTTGGGGCAAGTAATCTGTCCGAAATATTTGGACCCTAGAAGCCCAATAGTTGATGTCCACATCAATGGCACCATGATCCCACATACCTTGATTAATCTGGGAGATTCCATTAATGTGATGACAAAGGACACCATGCTCAAGCTCAAACGTGAGGGCTCCTTGAGAAAGCCCATGATAGTATTGTAGCTAGCAGACCGCTCCACCGTGACCCCTGAAGGGATTATGGAGGATGTGATGGTCTCCATTGATTCTTGGGAGTACCCTGTTGATTTCTTAGTTATCCAGCTGAAGGTAAGGCTCACTGGGTATTGTCTCATCTTGGGAAGACCCTGGTTGGCCACTGCCAATGCTTACATCAGTTGTTCGGCTGGGATATGACTATCAAGAACTGGCATATGACCAAGCAGCTGATCCTATACCCTCCTTCCCAACCCCTGTTAGAACATGATCTACCTCTTTGGTTGGAGGAGGAGGATGAGGATGAAGCCTATTCTGCACCATTGTGTGTAGTAGAAACTGTCATGGGGGGGAAACCGCAAAATGAGGATGATACCATTGGAAATTTAATTCAGGATCCAACCCCCAGTATTATGCCATTAGAAGATCTAGTGAAAGAAACCCAAGACAATCCGCTAACTGATCTTTATATGGCCGACTCAACCTCTCTTCATGTTAATAATATAGAGTTCGGCCCAGATAGAACCTTGAAAATCAACTCATCCCTATCCACCTCCCAAGAGAAGGAACTGTGCAGCTTATTAATAAAACATTTAGATGACATCACCTGGAGTTATAATGAGATGAAGGGAATTCACCCTTCAGTATGTACTCATCATATATACATTAAGGAGGATTGCAAACCAGTCAGACAGCCTCAAAGGAGGATGAATCCAGCACTTAAAGACATTGTTAAGGAAGAATTGCAAAAACTACTTGATGCAAGATTCATCTACCCCATCTATGACAGTGAATGGGTCTCTCCTTTGGTGCTAGTGCCAAAGAAAAATGGTAAGTGGAGAATCTATGTCGATTATAGGGAACTGAACAAGGCCACTAAAAAGGACCATTTTCCTTTGCCTTTCATAGATCAAGTGTTAGATGGTCTAGCGAGGAAAAAGTTTTTCTCCTTCCTAGATGGGTTTAGCGGGTACAATAAGATTCAAATAAGTCCAAAAGACTAAGATAAGACCAATTTCACTTGTACTTGGGGTGCCTTTGCATACCGGATCATTCCTTTTGGTTTGTGCAACGCTCCAGCCACTTTCCTGAGAGCAGTATTGAGTATATTTTCTGAACTGTTTCATGATGTGGTGGAAATATACATGGATGACTTTACTCCTTATGGTTCTAACTTTCAAGAAGCTTTATATAACCTAGGGAAAGTTTTGGACAAGTGTATTAAATGAACCTGTCCTTCAGTCTAGAAAAATGTTAATTTTTTATGACCGAAGGGACTGTGCTAGGTCATGCAATATCTCAACAAGGATTGCAAGTGGACCCTAACAAAATTGCCATCATCCAAAGGGTCCCACCTCCTCAAAAAGGTGAGAGATGTCCGAAATTTCCTAGGCTTAGCAGGATATTATAGAAGATTCATTAAATATTTCAGTAAGTTAGCCTCCCCGTTGTTTGGTCTTTTGGGAAAATATGTTGAGTTCATATGGACTGAAAACTATCAAGAAGCCCTAGATACCTTGAAAAGAAAAATTTTGACTGCCCCAATTTTGAGAGGCCCAAATTGGGCCCTACCTTTCCACATTCACACAGATGCCTCGAACAAAGCAATAGGAGCAGCCTTGGGGCAGATTGATGAAAAGCTACCTTATGCCATATACTTTATATGTAAAAATTTGTCAAAAGTAGAGTTAAACTACATGGTCACTGAGAAGGAACTCCTAGATGTAATGCATTCCTTAAATAAGTTCAAACATTACATCACAGGCTATCAAACCTTTGTACACACTGATCATGCTGCAATTGGGTATTTAATGAATAAACTAGATGTAAATGCTCGCATTATTAGATGGTTGCTTTTACTCCAGCAGTTTGATTTAACCATTGTTGATAAGCCTAGTAAAGAAAATGGTGTTGCTGACTTTTTGTCTAGAGTAAATTTTCCTGGAGGTGAGGAAGGAATGGTGGATGATGAAATTCCAGATGAACACCTATTTTTTATCTTAGTACTCTCTCCATGGTTTGCTGATATAGCAAATTACTTGGTTTCAGCACAGTTCCCACCACACCTATCCTCAAAAGAGAAGAGCAAGATCGTGAGGAAAAGTGCCCCTTTCACTTGGATTGGGGGTAATCTCTTCAAACTTGGCCTAGATCAGATCTTGAGAAGATGTGACAAGGAGGAGGAAGTTTTTGACATTCTCCTGACCTATCATGACGAGTCTTGTTGAGGCCATTTTGTAGCAAAAAGGGTTGCCTTCAAAATCTTGCAAGTAGGTTACTATTGGCCCACTCTTCATCAAGATGTGAAGAGATATACCAGTCAATGTGATCGGTGCCAAAGGATGGGGAAACCTAATCCAAAGGATGATATGCCCATGCAACCTCAAGTGACTTTTGAGCCATTTGAGAAGTGGGGCATGGACTTTGTGGGTCCTGTCCACCCTCCTTCAAAACAAAGGCAATACATCATTGTGTGCATTGATTATCTGACAAAATGGGCAGAGACAAAAGCAATCAAGGCAACAACAGAAGAAAAAGTAGCTGAGTTTTTAAGAGATAACATCTTCTATAAGTTCGAGTATCCAAGAGAACTGGTTACAGATCAAGGCAATCAGTTCACTTCCAATTTGATTGAAGACCTGCTCACACATCACAAAATCAAGCACAGGATTTCCAACCCTTACCATCCACAAGCCAATGGGCAGGTGGAAGTCACTAATAGAGCTTTGGAAGGAATTCTGACCAAGGTAGTGAGCAACAACAGAAAATATTGGGCAGATAGACTAGTTGAGGCCACCTGGGCTTATAGCACAACATGGAAGACCACCAAAGGGTTCACACCCTATTAACTAGTCTATGGGAAGAAGGCTTTGTTGTTAATAGAATTTGAATACAATACACTAAGGATGGCAGCTCAGCTAGACCTAGACCTCAGCCATTCATAGAGGGAAAGGCTACTCCAACTCAATGGATTGGATGAACAAACACTGTAGGCCCTTCTCCACAGAGAGGTAGTCCAGCTTCAAAGGAAAATATGGCATGATCAAAATATCAGGGAGAAGCAATTCCAAGAGGGAGATTGGGCAATGCTCTATGACTCAAGGTATAAAGACTTCAAAGGCAAGCTGAGGAAAAAATGGTTGGGACCCTACACTATGGAAAAATGCAATGACAATGGTTCAATTCTGATAAGAACCATAGATGAGGAAGCCATCCCCATGCTTGTCAATGGACATAGGTTGAAAATTTACGAAAAGCCCCTCTCCAAGCAAGATTTCATTGAAGATCTGAATAAGATAGTGTTGGTAGTGGAGCAGGTCTCAGCCTCCACTCCACCCACTTACTAAAGAAGTAGAAAGAAAAAAGAAAAAATAATAAGGGCTCAAGTGAAAACCTTCATGAGGCGCTTGAATCCCATCATTGGGTTGAAAACCACTTTTGAGGCGGCCCAGTGATGACAAAAAAAGAGAGAGAATAAGAAACCTAGGTGAAAATCTCTCTTGGAGGCGCCTAGGGTAGGCAAATAGGGTGAAAACCTCCTAGAAGCGCCCTAGTTGTCTTTAAAAAAAACGGAGGGAAAAGGAAGAGGAAATTGACTTTTAACATGCATTGCAGGTTACAAGTGGACCATATGAAGCAAGAGAGGATGCCACAGAGCTTATTTCACCTCCTCCATACTCTTATCAATCATTTCTGACCTTTCTTCCACCTCACTGTGTGTTTTTTCCAAACACTGTGTATCCTACAGGAGGCCCTGTGTGTTTTACAGGAGGCTCCTGTAGAAATAACAAAGAGCTCGAAATGGATTTTAAAATAGTTTGAGGAGCTGGGAAGTTTCATGAAGAGCTTGTAGGCCCTCCTATAGCTATCCACCCTCATGGCCATCCATCCCACACCTGCACCACCTCATTATCATGGATTTCTTCACTTCCTGAAAAAAAAAAAAAATAAATAAATAAAATTAAAATATAATATAAATAATAATAATAAAATAATAAAATAAAAAATATAATATAAAAATAAAATAAAAATAATAATAATAAAAATAAAAATAAATAAATAAATAAATTTTTAGAAAAAACAAAGAAATAAAAGGAACAACACCTCCAAAGCTCACCTGCAACTTACCAAATGCCTCTCCATCACCATCAATGTCTCTGGTAGCATCCTCACAGCTCCCAGCACAAGAATTAGCTAAAAATTGTAAAGGGAATTGCAACTACAAGAGTTCCTGGATTTCCAGCTGATCCCCTTAAAATCAAGTCACAACAGCAAAATAGGTGCAGCCATAGGATTAAAGAGGGTGTTTGAAGCAGGTCTAGCCAGAGGGTACCTGCACAAAGCAAACAAGCCACACATCAGAGAGCAGAAAGCATACAATAGAGGAGATACAGACATGCATCAATTGAAATTCTAGCATGCAGCAGCAAAGAAACCAAAATGCACCACAACACGAACATTTGACTTGCAGGTAAGTATCTAACCCTCTCCTCTGTTGCATCTGTGTAATTGAAAATATGCATAAGAAAATGAGATGGTTAGGGTTGAACGATAAAGGTGGCCAGTTAACTGGCCACCCTCATCTAGTTGACTGCGCTCATCCGGAGATGCCACCACACATGTGCCTAGTCAACTCACAGAAAATCCAAAGGACAGGTAGTGGAGGTTATACAAATTCTGGTGAACTCCAATGCAATGATGGGAAGTGATTGCGGGAGAGAGTCATGAAGAGCCATGATGACAGAGCAGTGGAGACCAACGATCTAAATCTAGCAACGTACCTTTTGCCAACTCACCCCATCACCAGAAATATCTCAAAGAAGACATAAGTATTCCTCCTCGAAACTGCTTCACCACCTTTTCTTCCATTTGTCCTCGTCAACTTAGCTACAACAAGCTCCATACCACCTCCATAGCCTTGTAAACATCATTCTCTATCGATTTCAGCCAACCTTCTGCTATCAGAGTCCTACAGGAGCTGTAACAGTTTCTACAGGAATGGGTTCTACAGGAGCACCTACAACTAGTTCTACAGGAGGGACAGTAAGCCGTTTTTAAGGAAGAAACACGGGGTTCTTGCTCAAATTCTGGCTTGAAGAGGTATGCTCTATACAGACCCACCTCGATATTAATATGTGCAAGAAATTATACAATAAGGAGGAATTAAGTTGTAGAAGAGAGGAATTCCATAAAAGCATTTATGCATGTTTTTTGAAAAACACAGTTTTTCTCTATTTCCTGTGTCTTCAATTTTTTTTTGTCTCCATCTCTATCTAGGGTGTTCCAAAAGGGTATAAGCAAAATGACAAGAAAATTCATGAGGAAAGAACCCACAAATTTAGTCAGTGTCTATGAGCATCTCGAGGTGGTAGCCATTTTCACCAGAGCAAATTGGATGCCATTTTTTGAATAACTTTGAGGTTTTGATGAAGAAGTGGCTCAGGAGTTTTCCCCTGCTTTAGTACCTCGTTCAAAGACCCATGTCATTGTTACTTTCATAGGTCTCGCCATGGAAATCACCCCAAAATATATCAGTAGAGTTAGCAGCCTTCCCCTTGGATTACCTTGGAGCAAAGATGAAAAGCCAAAGAGACAAGTTGCCAAGAAAACCTTCTTCCAACCAGATGAACATCCTGTAGAAGACAAAAATGGCATTAGAAGAACAAGCATACCTTACTCTTGGGATGAGGTTAGTTACCAAAGCATCAAGTATATTTCCTATGAAGGGAGGTATAGAATAGTTTACGGCTACCATTTTAGACTTCTCCATGAGTTGAGATATGGCATGAACATTCCCACACCCCAAAAACTCAACATCACCTATTTTCTCCTGCAACCCCTTATAGACTCCAGCATTAAGTTAAAGGCAGGAGGTCCATATCAGTTGGCTCACCATGGGTTAATTAAACTATTAGTGGAAGAAGCCCTCCACACCTTCACCAATTCCCATAGCATGTAAATATTCAAAAATATGACAAGAGAAGATGATATAAATGTCCTCACATATGACCACAGTCCTTCAGAAAGTGAGTGGGAGGAACAACAAGAAGAAGAAGGGGAGGAAATTGAGGAGGAAACTGAGGAGGAAGACACCAAAACAGAGAAGGAGGAAACTAAAACAGAGAAGGAGGAGACTAAACCAAAGGAGGAAGAACACAAAACAAAGTAAGAGAAAATAACACCAACAAAGACAGAGAAGACAAAAGGAGAGGAGAAAGGGGTAGAAAAGACTGAAGTGTCTCCTAAGACCCTAGAAAGAGAGGCAGCAACTGCTCTTGCTACCCTCATCACGCATGTTAAACCCAAAAAAGAGGAAGAGGCAAACATCAATGTACTTCAAGGATCGGAAAAGCACAAGGATAAAAATGGGAAAACCACAGCCATCTTCAACTGTGCCTATTGTAATTGAAGATTCACCCACTGTCAAAGGGGAAGAATCTCCCTCTAAAACCCCGATCACATATGAAAAATGAAGTCCCAGATCTTCCACTTGGAAGGAAAGAGTGCAACCACAAGACTCAAAAACAACTCTACAGGAAGTACAGATTGTTCTACAAGAGACCCTAACTAAGCTACCGGAGACCGAGAAACTGGAACAAAGGGTAGAAGAATAGCCAAAGGGGAAGGAGGAAACAATAGAGACCCAAGAATCTGACCCCTAGACTAGTTTGGGCTCTTATTACAATCTCCTTGAGGGGGGGAAATCATTCCACAGAAATTTGCAGTCCCACTTTTCTTTGAGCTGGAGAAAGAAAGAATAAGGAGCCATAGATGGATGCAAATTGCCAAATCCATGGGGGTAAAGGATATTGGCCACATGGAGAACAAGCTTAGAGAGATGGGCAAGGAATTAAGTGATGTAAGACATAGAGAGGCAATTAAAACAACTCACTTGGAAACAGAAAATGAGTTGCTAAGAAAACAGCTGCAAGAAAAGGAGACACAATTGGCATGCATGGCCGGCTGGTCTATGGAGGCGCTACAGTGCAGGACACCAGCAAAATCATATGGAGTATACCTCAAAGGCCAATATCTGTAGTTTCAGATCAAGACTTTGGCACAAAGAGGCACCATGCCTTTCTATGATTATAAACAGTTTGCAGACCTATGTGACCAAAGTTCAGCAGAAGACAAGGCAAAGATAACAGAGTTTTATTTGCATAACATGGCCCTCACTGATATCAACCTATGGGACCCTAATGCTAGGATATGAGACTTACAACTGATGGCCATGGCATCATGGATGAATCATGAGGAGAAAAGGGCAACATAAATCAAAAATTTGATGGCAAAAGAGAAAAATGAACCGTTAATGATCAGAGCTGAGCCAGCAGACCCCATGGCTCTCATTAGTGTCCACTAGTTTCTTACAAATAATCCTCAAAGTGCCCCTAAGTATATCAATGAGTAGGCTTAGGCCATTGCACATTTTGAAGACATGGAAAGATTACTTGGGGAAGACTGTATTCATGCTTGTATGAGGAGGTGGAACACTCTCCCACATAGTCTGCAAATTAGGGAGTATCACTCCCCAACAAGGTTGAAAGAAGCATTAAGGAGAGTGCCACTGTACAAGCGCTCTATGCAGAGTTTGAAGGTCAATTGGATTGTCCTCAAATTGAGTCCCCCACTACTACTAGGCCTATTGGAAGGTGGAAAAGAGGAAGAAGAACAACAACAATGGGAAGAGGTGGACGGAAAGGCAGGATTCCATGACAAATAAGAGGACCTCACATCAGAAGCATGGGATGTCCAGGAGGCCATCAGGGTCATCAAAGATGAGGAGATGGACTAGTTGCTCAGAGGATGAACAACACATTTAGTAGGGGGGCGATGATGAACCCCATAAATGGGTAATTATATGGGCTCATTTTGCCTCCTAACTTAGCTTAATCCACCATTCTCATTATTTTACTGCATTTTTTTATTATATTTATGCTAATAGCGTGATTTGGATTGGTCATTATGCCTTGAAGTCTAATGTGTGCTTAATGTAGATTTTTGGTCAATTTTGGAGACAAAGTCAAAGATTTAATGAAAATTTGGTAGAAAATATTTGAAGAAAACAAGGGAGAGGATTTATAGGAGGGTGTTCCCCTCATTTATGACTCCCTACTTTGAATTCTCCTTCAAAAAGCTCGGAGCACAAGCAACCATATCAATGCACCAAAGAGGTAGCCGAGCAAGTGGAGTATAACTGTTGTCTATCTCAAGTTTTGGGAGCCAAAACCTCCCTGATTTTAAGGGAGATGTTAGGAGATCTAGTTGTATAAGTAGAGAGGCCTAGGGCCTCATTAGGTTGTTGGAAGTTAGTCAAATTTTTGAATTTTTGTTGCAACTTTGCTTGGCTCAACTTCGAGCTTACTTTTGTAGATAGTTTCATGTAATCTTATTGTTATTTTAATAATGAAGATGAGATTGTTTCTGAGCTAACATTGAGTTACCTCAGAGGGCTAAATCTCTTGGGTTAGGGCCCAATCCAAGCAGCCAAACACCTCTTGCTTTGTATTTATATGCTTTGTTTCAGTTTATGAATGGGTTGCGGTTAGATAGATTTCTTCTTTAGTCAAGAATAGGTTGCTTTTAGTGATTTGGAAGGTTGTTTTCATTTCAGTTTGTTGTATCAGGTTGAACATTGATAAGAAAAAGATACAAAAAGGCCATCAACAGAGCCTTGGCCTCCTTTCCTCCCTCTGGAACCATGAACTGAGGCCAAGACCCTATTGCTGCCACAAAAAACATAGATTTGACTTTGCCATAGGATTTCTAGCGTTGCAGCTTGTTAGAAGGTTAATGCTTTGTTGTAGATCTATTTCAACATGCTCATTTCTGTCTCTACAATAAAAAAATTTCCATGTTTTCTTTCCATATAGCATTGTTCAACATTTACTTTCCTAGATCAGAATTTAGACTAGCTTGATGAACAGTTCTGTTTTTTAGTGTAGCTAGTTTCTTTGCTTGCTTAGTTTCAGAGCTTGATATTCAGTTCTCCTGCAGTACATATCTGCTCACAATAATTCAACCAATCAGCCATCCCCATCTTTTTTTGATCCATGTTCCACAGGTCATCCAAAGTCCCTCACAAATCTGCCCTAATTTTCCGCACTTTTCTCATGAACGTTTCTCTCTTTCCTTGAACAAATCCAACCATATTTCTCTTCCCTAATCTTCCTTGATGAGCCTTAGACACCTCAACACATCCTCCTAGCCATAAGCTACCCTTTCCACCCATTTTTCCACCTTCAAAATGTCTAAAATAGTTCTCGGCATCTTCCTATAGACCTCCTGTAGATCCCTTGCAGCCTCTTGTAGATTTTCCTGTAGGTGTCTTTTTGAAGTCTGATTGCAGGGAAACCCTCCAGAAGACCATCTAGGACCTCCTAGGACCCCTCCACACCTTCCTACACCTCTGAAAACTCCAAATTCACCCTCCATCGTCACCTAATCGCTGCCACATTCACAAACAAATAAATTGCATGCATGACAATTTCACCTAAAAATACATAAAAATCCAAAAAGATGTTTTTTTCTCATTTCCTTCTAGAAATAGTTTGAGTAGATGTTGTTTAGTTCCTAGGTAATGGCATTCATTTTATGGTTTTTCATCTCTCTTTCTGCAAAAGTAGGATTAGCTGGTTAATTAGGGTTTGCTAGCTTTACTTCTCATGTCAGTCTTCTTTCACTTTCTGCAAGTAGAGTAGCTAGTGTAGTGTAAGATTTCCTTTCTTTTATCACATATAAAGCTTCTTCTAGAACTCATAGAAGTTGGCTTGAGCTCCTAGCGATCTTGCGCTAGCTGACCAAGTGATAGCCTGCAGTAAGAACTAGTACTTGTGCATACAACATCGTCACTTCCAAGTTTGTTACGAACTATCGAGTTGATAAAAGTAAAGTAGGAAGCCTAGGAGTTGCAGCATTATTGCTGCAATACTAGTGCTCATGAGTCAACCTTCCAAAGAAGCTATAGGTCATTCTAGAAGGAGATGTCACCTTAGAAAAAAGGACAAGTCGACTTATTTTCATGGACAGATCACTATACAAAGGAGGAATCAACCTCACTCATAAGATAATCCATCAAGCATCCGAAATCGAAGAAGAAGTGCGAAGGGTAGAAAGAAGCCTCTCATCCAGTGAAGGGAAAGATAGGAAGATCAAAGTATTTTGACATTGTTTTTGGGTCATCTTCCACACACGTGTGATAGTACTTAGGATTTTTGCGGTGAGGTCACATCTGTCCTTGAAGAATCCAAGAAAAGGGTCACTAAACAAGCATTATTTCTAGTCAAGATCACAAGGACAAGTGTACAAGTCAAGCGAAGTGAAGGAACCTCACCAAATTCCTCCAATAAGTTCACACGTGTGAAATTACAGTGATTTAAGGCAGGCCAAAAATTGCAAGTCTGTGTAAAGAGGCCAAATTTCAGAGAAGTCGAGATCAAAAGTGTAAGAAAATAGCTTGCTAAGCATTGGCATGGAAGAGGAGAAGAATGTGTTCAAAAGGTATTTTCAATTGGTCCTAGAGAGGTTATTAGGTCAAGGGTCTTAGTATTGGAATTCTCAATTGAAGGTTCTATAAGAAGAATAATTTGGTGGGTTTTCCTCTGAATATTGGAGAGGTTTTGGCCTTGGATGATCACCTATATATTGTGTCCCTTGTCTAATTGTTGTTTATCTTTTGATATTTATTTAATGAGGAGAACACAATATTAATCAAGCTAAAGAAGAACCTAATCAAGAGAAGTAAAAATTATTCACAAGTAGTTATCATTGCTAGAGAAATCACCTCATCTCTCTACCCTAGATTTCTAACCATGGTATCAGAGCTAAGGTAACAAGTCAAGAAAGGTCATCTCTATAAGGGACACTTAAGGAACAAAGTTCTAGAAATATATCAAGGGCATCAAAGAATCAATAATATCGTCTCATATCCAAGGGATTTTGAAGACAAGGACTACATCATCATCTTAAAGGAAGTGCCAAAACCCTAGATCGACCAAAGAAGAAGTCCACATTCAAAGCATTCTTGGTCCTTGTTCAAATCATTATCACAAGGAAGGTGACCTCAAAAGACCCTACCTCCACTCAAATTGAATAAATACACAAATCAAAGCATCTTGAAGTCTACTCATCCAAGGGAAGCCTGAAGAAAGGAGTCATTGGCATCATCAAAGGATTCAAGGTGATCTTCCTCTCTTTCGAGTCAAGGATCATGTTTGAAGAAAAATGTCTTCATCAAGAAGAAGTTTCATATTATATATATCGTAATCAAATTAAAGAAGGCAGCAGGTTGAAGGAGCATCTGCACAAGTAAGTATATTTATGACTACATCTAAATCTATCAAAATGTCTTTTTGCAAGGAAAGCAACAAACTAGTTGGGGATTCAAACTTTCTTGCATGGAAGAAAATGATAGATCTGAACCTCGTAGAAAATGATGTCATGGAACATTTTAATTGCTTAATTACCAAAAATCTAAAGTAAGATGCTCAAGCACTTGCAAGGTATATGAAAGGGGAAGTAAGGGCTCAAAGGATTCTCATAGAATCCATTAATGATCCCCTCATTCTCTATGTATCTAAATAAGAAACATCAAAAATAAATATATGAATTTTTCTCTATAAGCACTGCAGGAGAAGTAATCTCATTAAGACAAGAACTCTACAAAATAAAGATATAAAAAGAAGAATGAATAACCTCATACTTTATGAGGGTGTTTGAAATAAGGGACCAAATATAAGATTTGGGAGAAATAATGTTTGAAAGGAGATGAATACCATGGTACTAAATGCACTACTAGAGGAATGGGATAACTTTACATCAAGAATTTATGGGAAGAAGGAAGATACTCCATTCAAAGATCTATGGTCACTATGAAAAATTGAAGAAACTAGGTTGAAGGAAAAATACGATGTAGTATCAAATGAGAAAACTCAAACATATGTTGATATGGAAAAAAGAAAAGGGGAGTTTGGGAAATTTGGTTCTCAGAAAAGAAAGAAGAATGTGGAAAAGGTTCAATGCTACATATGTCAAAAATATGGGAACTACGAGAGAGATTTTCCTAAACTCAAGAAGGACAAAAAAAAAATGAGGAAGACAAGAAGTCCATATCATTGAAGAAGTGGAGGGAGTTGAAAAGAAGAAATCCAAGAATGAGGAAATAAAATATCTTTACTATGATTGAGATAGTCTTCCTCACCTAGTTCCTTTCAAGATTCTATTTTCAAGTTTTCTGTTGTATAACTATCATGATAGGAATCACTAAGAAGCATGATAGGGTTCATCATGGCATCATAGAAGCATATGATTGAAAGCAAAATCTCATGATGTAATCATAGAGAAGCATGAAAGATAACTGAAACAGAAGTCTATGATAGTCACCTATAGAAGGATGTAGCTCTTGGTAACCTCATTAGAAGCATAAGTAGTACTTATGAGAATAACAAAGTCATCTAGTATAAACATCATCTTAAAACATTCAAGAGGGGAATTTGTTGGATAAGGATGATCAATATCCTCCGTTGGAATATGCATTGGAAGTTTCACCTATTTGAAGAAGTGTCTCACTGAGAACTCCACCTTGTATGGGATTCTTGGAATGATGGTATGATGTCAAAAGAAGTGAAGTAGGTTAAGGTGATTGAATTTATTTCAATCAAGGAAGTTGTTGAAGGAAGTCTTTATGACCTAAAGAAAGAAGATGAGGTATGGATGCTTGTATTTAATTTATTCATGTCATAAAGTTGTAGGTAGCAGGATAAATGCTCTACGTCATGAGAATAATCAAAAGAAAGGATCTCTTCCTTTGTAACGATGCATGAAGGCATGGTTCACACATTGACTAGATGAAATCAACATAATATGTCCTCTTATGAATGAGGTGGTTGAGAAAGTTGAAGTAAATATGATTGGAAGTTCCTGGGAAGAAATGAAAGGAAGAGATCATGCAACTATGGAGAAGGAAATCAACATCCCAAGACTAAAATATTTAACTATGATATCTCCATGGGAAATATATGAAGATCCTAATAAAGACCGAAAAAGAAAGATACCTTTAACATTATATATCTTTTTGGAGATGTGTCAATATATGTACAGGATGTTGGTGCAAACAAGGAGATGTCATGACGAAAGACCATCACAAAGCTAATTTGGATTTAATGTGCAATTTCTATTTTTGAATGATATTTGGATGGGTTAATGCAGGGTTACCAAGGGAAGAGTTGTAGATGTCATCTACAATTATACTCATGTGGTAGGATGAAATATCCCAAAGGAAACATGATGCAAAGATGGTAGCATGGTATGAAGGAAAGGTCGGATATGGACTAATGGATCACTTTCCAATGAAATAAAGGATGGCATGACTGACATAATTCATGAATGAAAGTTATGGACGATCTTTGCACAACAAGAAGTCCCAAAAAGATGTAGAAGAAATTCATGACATCAAAGGAAGGGGTCCTACAAGTAGTTGTTTGCCCCATGATATCCACCTAAAGAGCTGCTAGAAGAAAGTCCCTGGTCAAGAGGGAGCTTGGCCAAGTCCCTGATTAAGAGCAAGCTTGGGTACATTCCTTTTATAACAATGAGCTTGGGTACATTCCTTTTATAGCAATGTGTACATTCCTTCATTGGAATGGATATCCTCCCTTGTTAAGAGAGAGAGAGAGACACATCATTATTGTCTTCACTTGGGAAGATAGAATGGAGGATTAAGCATATGGCATCTAATACTCTTTGAGGATGATATAGGGCATCCAATACAAGAGTATTCATAGAGGACTTATATTCTTTGAGGAATGGGAATCCAAGACAAGAATAGTCCTGGTGAAACATACTCTGAGAGAACTCGGGTAGGGTATGTTCTGAGAGAGACATTGATGAGGGTGTCTATAAATCATTGGTCTCGCCAGCATCGTTCTCTCATCTTGTGGAGAAATAGAGTAGTTAGCCAAAGCCTTTCTATGTGTCAATGCTAGATGATATGATGCTAAACAGATGGGTTAACAATCCAACTCTTCTTATGAGAATTCTTCAGATTGAGAATGTCCAAGTATCATGTATGGATTATGAATACATCCCTAGTTAGGAGGGAGTTTTGAAATATGTAACTAGGTTCAGTATTCATAATGAAATCTATAATGATGACTTTATGTAATTAATGAAAAAAATAAAAATAAAATCATTTTTATGTTATGCTTGAGACATGGGTTTCATGCTCAAGGAATTTTATAGATTAAGCTCCCATTGTGAGTTATTAGGATTGGTCATTAAGTCATAAATTCAATTGAGTCATTATCATGTAATGAATACCCATTTGGACATGTTAAATATTGTAAAAGAGAATTTATTTGAGTCATTAGAAGAGTCAAAAACCCTCTAAGATCTTGTCACAAGTACTCAATTAAGTCGACCTTCCAAAGAAGCTATAGATCGTTCTAGAAGGATATGTCATCCTAGATAAAAGGACAATTCAACTTATTTGCATGGAAAAAACACTATATAAAGGAGGACTTAGTCTCAATTGGAAGATAATCCATCAAGCAACTGAAATAGAAGAGGAAGTGAAAAGGGTAGAAATAAGCCTCTCATCCAGCGAAGGGAAAGATAAGAAGATTGAATTCTTTTGGCATTTTTTTGGAGTCATCTTCCTCACATGTGTGACTATAATTAGGGTTTATGAAATGAGGTCACATCAGTCCTTGAGGAAACCAAGAAGAGGGTCAATAAAAGATAATTCTTGCTAGCCGAGATCACAAGTTGAAGTGTCCAAGTCAAGCAAAGGGAAGGAACCTCACCAAGCCCCTCCAATAAGGCTCTCACACGTGTGAAATTGTAGTGATTTAAGGCAGGCCGAAGATTATAGGTATATGTAAAGAGGCCAAATTTCAAAGATGTTGAGATCAAAAGTGTAAGAAGCCAATTTTTCAATTGTTGGCTTGGAAGAGAAGAAGAAGTTGTTCAAAAGGTCTTGTGACTTGTTCTTGGAGAGCTTATTGGGTCAAGGGTCTCAGTCTTGGAATTCATCAATTGAAGTTTCTATAAGAAGAAGAATTTGGTGGGTTTTCCTCTGAATATTAGAGAGGTTTTGGCCCTGGATGATCGCCTATATCTTGTGTCCCTTGTCTCATTGTTGTTTATATTTTGATAGTTGTTTGATGAAAAGTATACAATATTAATCAAGCTAAAGAATAACCTAATCAAGAGAAGTAAAGAGTATTTACAAGCAATTATCATTGCTAGAGAAATCACCTCACCTCTCTGCCCTAGATTTCTCAACACTCCCTACCTCCATCCAATGTTTACTTATATCTATTTTGGTGTTATGTGCTCATTCCTCTTGCCCTTTGTGGCTTCAAGGGGCCAATTCTCCATCACTACCAAATGTTGACTCTATGTTAAGCACTATTGAAGGGTGCTCCTTCCTTGACAGGTTGCATGTGATTCTTCTTATTGACTTAAAGAGTGATTGCTCATAAATAATAAGTTAATATTGATGCTTTTTCACCAAGATGGATTTGATCCCTCTTGGTGCTTGATAGATCTAAGGTTAAGATGAATATATGCTAGTGAATAAATCAAGGATATGGAACTTGGAGCCTAAATTATACTTCTATATATCATGCATATCAACTTGATTAGTATGTTGAGTATTAATATAACACACCTCTCATGTAAGAATAATGAAGTGGTTCAAATATTTATCGTTAAAAATTATATTATGCATTGGATATTTATTTGGAATAAAACCAATGTCCCCACATCTTCTTCCCCTCTTTCCCCAAGGGAAATACCTGCTCTCACTCCTAGATACCTAAATCATTTTACCTACTCTCTTATAGGAATGACATGGAGGGTATTATATAAAGCCTTGTGTTTCTCCACAATATAATCATATTTAAATTTATTATTTTGGCCCTTGCAAATTAAAACAATCCTCCTTTTAGAAGGGATTTCCTACTTTCTTTTGTCTTGCTTGGACAAGGCTCTCTTTTAGCCATGCAACCATTGAGCTTCCATAACCATCTATTTTCATCAATATCCTTTAAATTTCATTATACTCTCCACCCATGATCCTTTAAATTTCACTGTACTCTCCACCCTATGCAAACTAATCACTCTCTCAACCACTACTTCCTTTTCAAAAACTGAAAAATTAATTGAAACCCTCATTCTCATCACCCTGCCCACCACCACCTTCCACACCTTCCTTTTTAAGAAATAGAAGAAGTTGAAACCATCATTCTCATCCTAAATCCAGTGCAAAGGTGAACTTACGTGGACTCACTTCATAATGTACTCTCCCCTTTCTGAACCATCATCCCCCAACTTCGTGGCATATTTTTAGAGTCACATATTATAGGTCCTCTTCAAGAAAAATGTCAATGTAAATCCTTCCAAAACTCTTTTCTCCTCTTACGAGCCATTGCTTGACCCCATCATCTCGCAACCCAATGGCTTGACCCCATCATCTCATAACTCTTTTCTCCTCTTACGAGCCATCGCTTGACCAAAGGATTTAGAACCCGTTGAATGAGGGCACAGAAGTTTGTTGATTGCAAATGAGGAACATGGCAATTTGAAGAAAGATCAAGGCAGTGAGTCAACCGAATGACCAACTTTGAAAAGAAGTGATTCACGCACAATACGTTCCTGGTGTTACATTCAGTTACAATTTGTGAATCAATTACAATACCATACTCCAATGTGTATTTCCTTTCATGCTTCCCCTATTCCCCATGATTTCATTTTTTAACTTGCTCCTCCCGCTACGGTTTTTCATTCAACTCAGCCCAAATTGGAAAGAATCTGATCTTGCCCATGAATGTTACATGTTTCCTCTGCGATTCACCATGAACCCACAATGACGTTGGAATTCATAAATAATCCACAGATGTTTAAGGCCAAATACATTGTTTTGTTCAGATTGACAGACAAAAATGGAGAAGACTTTGTCCCGTAGGTTTCCTTGAATACCTCAACTGAATTAGGTCGAAATGCGAAAGTACGTGATAGATTTCCCCAAATATATTTCGAGTGAAGGAAATAGTTTTTATTTGACATCAACCTATCAAACAAATGAAAGTTACCAGTGTCCTAATTTCCACGCGGGATTCTTATGATAAGCTGATGATTTTCTTGCTTGACAGAAAAATTCGATGTGAGGCTCCAAGGTAACCTCTTTACTCAAATTAGAAAACTCTGAAAGCCTTTCTCAGCCATCGACTCGGACAAAGAATTTTTGCACTGTAATACCACGATAGATTCGATGGATACACCTAATTCCATCATAGATTAAAAGAAAATGCAATGAAGGGGCAAAAAAAGAGTAGCTTACCAGAGTGAGATGGGATTGGAAGGGGCATGTATTCTAGGAACTGCAAATATATCCTCCTCCCATTTATGAAGCTTCTAAATCAAATTCACCAATTCTCATCTGCTGAGGAAGGATTGGGATTTTACAAAGGAGATACAATGCAGAACATGAAAGATGGGAGAAGAGGTATCTGTGTTTATATTTATAGGGATTGAGGGCATGAATGCTTCTGTTAATTATGTTTTCCTTAGATTCGAAGGAAGAACTTTGTTTCTTGTTTGCAAAGTAAGATGTGGTTCATGTGCCAAAACAATTTTGTGATCAGTGGACCAGTCCAATTCTTTGGGAATAGTTGTAGTTTTAAGTGAATATAAGAATGTTATCACTTTTGCAACAAAGTATTTTATTTTATTTATGTATATTTTTACATTGATTTTAATGTAAGTTCAAGACATCAGCAAAGTTCATGCATAAAGGCTTGCATGTTATTCTCAATTATTTATATTATATAGGTAGTATATTGTTGGATATGGTTGGAGGTATACTCTATATTTTGGATTAATAAATAATGAATTTTATTTTATAATTTCAATTAATATTAATTATTATTATAATTTATGATTTGATAATTTTCAATTCTTAAAATAAATAATTTGAATTATTAAAATAAGGATTTTGTTTATGTATTGATAATTTTATTGACTTTTCTAAAAATAATTTTATTATTATTTACTCAAAATTAATTTTATTTATATGCAATCATGAAATTGTATAAGTATTAATTACATAACATAAAACCTATGAATTTAGGGTTCTAAACATGATTTCATAAAACAACACGACATTAACATGAGCACTTATCTGAACTAAAAAGAAACTCATTGCGGACTCTCCACATTCCACCCTGCCATAGATATCATTGTTCATGAACTTCAACCATGAGTCAACCCCGAGCCGAGGTTGCAACTCCACAGGAAATGGTAAACCAAAAAACATCTAAACATCCACGACCAAAGTAGCAACCCAATATTCATGGCCACAACCACAGGCTATACTTCCCCAAACCTGTGCTCAAGTGGCACACCCCTTCTTTGTGTCATGTGTTAGTCTCTTAATGGTTCCCACCTTCCATGGTGCCTTACGATCAGTCAGGAACGTCTCAGCTATGGGATTTTAGTATCTCATGTTGATCCAAGGTTTCTAGGCACCCTTTCTAGGCCATAAACTGAAACAACTCTGAATTGTTCCAAAACCCAAGCTTAGGGCTCACCCACTAGTTGCACAAAAAAATCACTAGAACCATCTCCATCCATAATCCTCATCGTAAACATAATCATAATGACAATAACATGAGAATGATAATCACAATAATCAACGTAAAAATAATCCTCCATCTCTTTTCCAAGCAAACATATACTTTTCATCACTGCATGGTGTTAAAAATAGCAACAAGAAATCCTATTTTAATCTGTCCTTGAATTAAATTAGGATGTTATCACCAAAAATTGAGCAACTAGCCATAACTTATTAGATGATCAAAGTATACCATGTAGAGCCAATTTTACCATAGTAAAATTGCTTTCACTATAAGAAATCACTTAATAAACCACATTTGTTAAGTTATTTCTGGTTAAACTCAAGAAGAATAATTAAATAAATCATTATTTATTTAATTATCTTCTAGGAATAATTAATTAAACCGTCGGTTAACTAATATTCCTTGTCATATTTGACCGTCATGAGAAATAAATAGATAAATCATTATTTTTCTTATTTTTCTCTAGGAATAATTAATTAATCATTATTTAGTTATTATTTATTGTCAAGTTTGACTAAATCCCCCAGGAATACTTAAATAAATCATTATTTGTTTATTATTCCTTAACCACATTCCTTGAGAATGAATAAATAAATGATTTATTTATTTATTATTTCTAAATAAAAAGTATTTAATCAATATAAATACTTTTTCCCTCCAACCAAATATAATAAAATATTCCAAATGGTTAATTTTAGAATTTGGTTAATAATTTTATTATTTTTCTATTATTCGAGAATAACTTAATATTTTGTAAATTAAAGGGTTTTAAATTCATTTTCACTTTTGATCATTTTCATTGTTGCACTCACTGTTGCAACTTTGATTATTATCATTGTCGCTCACCATTTGCCTTTTTATTTTGAGTTCCCATTGAGCTCAAACATTTTGTTTGCTGGGCTTACACATTGTGAAGAAGAGAGAGACTCTACAACGCTGAAGACATTGAGGATAGCCAATAATCCATCCCATAGAAGGGGATTGTTAACATTATTTGTTCCCTTCACAGGTGTCATCTAATAAAACATATTCTTTACATCTGGTTTCCATTGGATTATTGGAGTTATTTGCACTTATTTTATTCCATTTTGTTGTTTAACTATTTATATTGCATACATGAGGAATTTGACAGGTTTTGTTTTATTAGTTGTTGCAGATCCACAATGTTTTACAACCATTTTTATTGTTAAGGTTGTTTGTCTTCCACAGTCTAAAGTAGTTTATTTTTGTACACCTTCTAGAAGAACTCTACAAATAATGATAAATAATGATTTATCTATTTATTTCTCATCACTGGTTCAAATATGACAAGGAATATTAGTTAAACAATGGTTTAATTAGTTATTCCTAGAAGATAATTAAATAAATAAATAAATATTTCATTATTTTTCATGGGTTTAACCATAAATAACTTAACAAATGTAGTTTATTAAGTAATTTCTTATAGTGAAAGCAATTTTACTATGGTAAAATTGACCCTACATAGTATACTTCAATCCATCTAGTAAGTTATGGTTAGATGATCAATTTTTGTTGATAACATAGGAATTAAAACGAAATTCTATTATTGTAGCAACTTGTAATAGTTGACTAAGTTAATGACTTAGTTGGCTTAGGAAATCTGAGTTGGAATTCTATCTAGAGTCACGTAGCATGATCCCTAAATTTTAGGGGCCTAGGTTGAGTTCTTTTGAGTTGTAATTAATTAATTCAGTCTAACTGAGTTATAGTCAGTTAAACTAGTTCCAACTGTTGGGAGAACTAGTAGGAGGTCTAGTAGTGGGGACAAGCACTAGTGCAACTTCACTGCTCCACCAATTAACTGAATATTCACTCATAAATAATTCATGCACGTCAGTTCAGAGGAAGACCCAATTGAAATTAGAGTTCAGGGACAGTGTACTATCAGTTGTATAGTTTTCCGAGTTGTATAGATGGTGCATGCAATCAGTTGAGGGCCTATGATGGATTGTGTAGTTATGGAGAGAGAATTTACCAATTAAATATGGGCTATTTCTCTCACGAGTTGCTCAAATAAGTAAGGGCTTCACTGACAACAGATTTGGGTAGGTGTTGGCTTGAGTTGGTTTGTGAAACAGAGAGATAGATTGTACTTGTGCAGGAATTGTTCGGGTTTAACAAGCATTGTAATTTCTTTTTAGATATTCTAGTTAATGTAATATAGATAGTCAAGGTTTTGAGAAGTTTCTTCCCCATAGAAATATTGTGTTATGTGCGATTGAAATTCTTCATTTTCTTCTTATTGTTTTCATCCATCAATTTTGGTTTCCGCTGATTAGTAGAGTAGATTCTTGTCTTATGTTTTAGCATATCACATAAGTTGTTGAATCTACAAGTAAAAAATCTACACGATATCAGGGGCTGAAGATAGTATAGAAGAGGAGAATTCGAGTTTGTTGTGCAGGTGAAATCAAATTTACAGGTTCATACTTCAAAGTCAACAATATGTCATTCTACGATTTGAGACTTGAGTATGCCCTGGAGGGCAACTCGAATTACATAGCTTGGAAGAATAAGATGGAGGTAGTGTTGGAAGACAACGAACTCAAGGACTTCACAGATCATGATGTTCTGAAGCCTCCAACATCTGATGCTAAAGATCTAGCTGAATGATGAAAGTATGTGGCAAAAGCGAGAAGGATTATCCTAGATGTAGAATTTCCTATAGATTCACAAGCTCATGCAATTTACTGAAGAAGAGGACAAGAATCTACTTCTACTTTCAACCAATGGAATCCAATAGATCGATCAAAACAATATGAACAAGAATAGGACAAATCAATGGCATATAACACAATAAGTTTTCTCGAGGAAAGCAACTGCGCAAAACCTCACCTATCTGTATTGCATTAATTAGAAATATGAGTGAAGATACAAATCTTGTTCTCATTAGAACAATTCTGCACAAGTATGCTCAACTCACTACCTCATAAGCCCACTATTAGCCAACACTTAGCCAATTTCCACTGCCTGCCAAGCCCTTATTTCCTTGCATAATTCCTAGGATGAATAGATTGTATTTAAAGGGAATTCATGCTTCCAAAGCTACACAATCCAAACAGAGGTCCTTCTCCGATTGCATGCATGATATTTACAACTCAGTAAATCATACAACTGATAATACATTGTCCGTGCACTCTAGTCTCAACTGGGTCTTTCTTTGAATTGACATGCATGAGTTTCTCATGAGGGGATCTTTAGTTAACTGGAGTAACACTTGTGGATGCACCAGTGCACCAAATGATTGTTCGTCCTCTATTAGTTCCACAAACAGTCAGAACTAATTTAACTGACCATAACTCAGTAAAGTGAGTTAAGCTAATTACAACTCAAATAAATTCATCCTAGACCCCTAAAATTTAGGGAGAACATATACATGACTTCCAATTCGAAATTCCTAAGCTAATTAAGTTAATTAAACTTAATTAACTATTTACAAGTTGTTATGAGAATATAATTTGATTTTAATTCACAGTTTAATTCAAGGACAAATTAAACTAGAATTTATTGATGTCATTTCTCAACACAGGGACCTCTCAAAAAGAAAGGGATTATCTACCACCCCGACCAGACCCCTAAAGCTTCCAAATACTTCTAGCCACAAAGGATCATTTTATCTTAACCATAACAAAAGTGATTATGAAGTGTTGGAGATTTTCCCCCATAGGGTAACTAGGGGAAATACAATTCCTCAATAGTACGTTCCCATACCTCTTGACACCCAAGGCATATATGAGCTATTTGTAACAAGAAACTTGGCCCTCTACGTAGGGCTTTGAAATATTCAAGCCTTCACAATCTCTCAAAGTGAACACAAGTCCCAAGTTACCTTTTGAAAGCATTTGACTCCAATTTTATTTGCACAAATTAAGTTTCTTAGAGCATTTTCCAAGCTTGATAGGTTAAGGGCACCCAACATGAGGATTATAGTATACAAGGGTCACAATAAAGCACCTTAGCACATGTATAATATTTCATTGCAAGGGCCAAGGGCTTTGTGATCTACTTGGACAAGGGCTTTGTGATCTACTTGGACATTGTTAGTTGACTAGGACATTGATTCATGTGTAGGTGGTTGCTCTATGTTGTTCCCCAACTCACTCTCAGGATCACAAAGTAGTTGCTTACTCCATGTTTGATGATAGTATAGTCCTAGAAAAAAAGAAGGATAGGTTAGATAGCCCAAATTGGCCCTCAAGCTCAAGACAAGGGAGTTAGTGCCTTAGTTAGTTCCCATGAACATCAGTCACCCAAAGACTATCTTTCTTGTAAAACCTAAGGGTCAAAACTAGTAATCCTTGACTAATAGCTAACCATTTTATGTTAATT
This sequence comes from Pinus taeda, assembly GCA_000404065.3. Lineage (NCBI taxonomy): Eukaryota > Viridiplantae > Streptophyta > Pinopsida > Pinales > Pinaceae > Pinus > Pinus taeda. The sequence goes on along the minus strand of APFE031450300.1, from coordinate 17,165 downwards.
GTGGAGCCCACCTGACGTAATGGTTGTTGAAATTCAATCCAGATATTACTGAACAATCTCACCAGGTAAAAAATGGTTTTATGGCCATCCAAAGCTTCCAAATACTTCTAGACACAAATGATTGTTTTATCTTAAGCATAGTAAAAGTTATTATGAAGTGATGGAAATTCCTTCCCATACGATCGCTAAGAGAAATACAATTCCTCAATAGTGCCTTTCGAGACCCCTTGAAACCTAAATCAAGGAGATGGAGCTTGGATCCTAAAATATACTTCTAAACTCAGCATACTATGCATATTATTCTTGATTAGTATGTTGAATATTAATATAACATGCCTCCCATGTAGGTAGAGTAAAGTGGTCCAATTACATATCACTAAAAATTCTACTCTACTTTGGATCTATTTGAAATAAAATCAATGCCCCCACATTTCCTTCCCCTCTTTTCCCAAAGGAAGCACTTGCCTTAGCTCCTAGATATCTAAATTCTTATACCTACTCTCTTCTAGGAGGGGCATGGAGGGCATTATATAAAGCCTTGTGTTCCTTCACCATATTATCTTACTTAAAATTTATTGTTTTTGCCCTTGTGGCTTGAAATGATTGTCCTTTTAGAAGGTATTCCATCCTTTCTTTTATCTTGCTTGGACAAGGCTCTCTTTTAGCCATGTAATCATTGAGCCTCCATAACCCTCTAATCTAATAAAAATTCATAAGCACTATTAGCTAACTAGGACATTGATTCATGTGGAGAGGGTTTTTCTATGTTGTTCTTCAACTTACTCTCGAAATCACAAAGTAGTTGCATACTCCATGCTTTCATGAAAGTATAGTTATACAAAAGGAGGAGAAGGTTGAAACTCATCTTGCAAATGTTGCTCTTCATGTGCCTCCTTCTACTCCTTGATACCATGAGTAAAATTTCTACCTAATTCATCATCATTTTCAAACTCTCTTATGATATCACCTGGCATAAAATTATAATTGATTATAGTATGAAAATGACTAGATATACCACAAACCTTGCAAGTATTGACTATCCACCCTTTTCAAACCAATCACCCTCTCAACCACCACCTTCCTTTTCAAGAAATAGAAGAAGAATTTGAAACCCTCATCCTCATCCCAAATCTATTAGAGAAGAGAACTTACAGAAAAGAACTTATCTGAGTCACTGCATAATATACCATTCCCTGTGCAAGCCACCATCTCCAACTTTGTGACATATTTTTAGATATTCAGATATTGTAGCTCCTCTTCCCACTAAAAAAAGTGATTCTCCTGAAGTATAAATCCTTCCTCCCATGGCTCTTTTCTTCGCTTACAAGCCCCCATTGTCTCAGAAACTAAATAGTGCAACACATAATATGTTAAAAGACTCCAAACATGTTTAAGGAGGGCACAAACATATGTTGACCGCAAATGAGGAACATGACAAATTGCACAAAGACGAAGGCAACAAGTCTACCAAAGGACCAACTCTGAAAAGAAGTGATTTAGTTACAATATGCTCCTTGTGTTACAATTAGTTACAGTACCACGGTGTCCTACCTTCGCTACTTCCCCTGTTCCCCATGATTTCGTTTTATTCTTTGCTCCTCCCACTTTGATTTAACATTCAACTTAGCCAAAATGGGAAAGAATTTGATCTTGCCTATGAACATTCCCTGTTTCCTCTTGGATCCACAATGAACTGAAAAATGATGTTGGCATTCATAAATAATTCTACATATGTTCCAAAGCCATTGCTTTGATCTCATTGATGGACAAAAATAAAGAAGACTTGTCCCATAGGTTTCCGTGAATATCTCAACTGAATTTTGTCGAAATATGGAAGTACCTCACAAATTTCTTTAAAGTAAGCGAAAGTACTTGAAAATTTCCCCAAATATATTTAGAGTAAAATAAATAGTTTATGTTTGACATCAACCTGCCAACAAAATGCAATTTACTAGTGTCTATTTTGTCACCCGAGATTCTTATGATACGCTGATGATTCTCCTGCTAGACAGAAATATTCATTGTGAGGCTGCAGGGTAATCTCTTTACTCAAATTAGAAAAATTTGAAACCTCTTCTCAGCCATCGACTTGGACAGAGAAATTTTGCACTATGTTGCCATGGCGAATTCATGAAATACACCCAATGCCATAAGATATTAAAAGATAATGCAGTGAAGGGGCAAAGAAACTATCACAACTAGCGCAGGCTCAAATTGAAAAATTCGTTGTCTTAATCGGATTTCTTATAATTGTTTTTGCTTTGATGTTTTTTTTTTCACAAGAAAAATCATATTGTATTGATAATAAGATGATCAATTACATATATAGGAGTAATGAAGGATTAACCCATATCTATCAGGTAAAATCCCAGATCGTGGGGGACTGATATATGTTGCATAGATGACAAAAAAGAGTTAGGGTT
>APFE031450300.1:0-14412 GCA_000404065.3 Pinus taeda | reverse complement strand
TTGCTCGCCGCCGTTGGCTTGGTGAGGAAAAGGCACCGAAACTGTGAGAGCTTGAAGAGTTCAGATAGTTCAGATCTTGGAATAAGAGCAGATGTTGTGCCTGAAAGGCAAAGAAGATATTAGATAGAAATTATATGAAACATGACAAAAGAATATCCCGGAGAAGAAACCAAAAGGGGAGGCCTAAATGCCCAGAAATTCCAGGAGAGCCTTTATGCGCAGCAGAGTGGAAGAAATGGGTCTCCGAAAACTTTTGAAGATAGATTCATTTCGCCATAACCAGATCGACAAACAGACAAAAATAAAAATAGAGCGCCGAGATTCCGACTGTAAGCTCCACCAGAGAAATCCTTCCTGTACAGAGGAGAAACAATGGTGAGGAAAATCCAGTGTTAAGGAAAGATCATACCAGACTTGCAGAGATGCTTGACATTGGAAGAACAAGTGGAAGTTTGTTTCCCCAACAGAAAAACATAAGGCGCAGCGGCTCGGCCCAGTGCATCCACGCTTCTGAAGATTGTCCCAGGATAAATTTCTATTCTGAAAGAGGAGCCAGGAGAAAAGTACCATCTTGAGAGGGCAAGAGGCTTTCCAAAAAAGGAAAGGGAAAATCGGCTGAATAGGTTGAGCCTCCATTAGAGATAGAGCTACGTATATGTCTTTTACTCGAATGGGAGATGGAGCGCGGGGCAAGCTCCATACCAAGACATCCATGACCCCTGTTCTTTTAATGGTTAACCCCTGTAGGATGAGGCGCAATGAATTCCATACAAAGCAGAGATTTGGCGGCATAGAGAGATCCTCGGCGTCCATCCAGATGGGAGAAGAGGATGACCATGATTTGATGAGACGGTCCCATGTAAAAATACCCCTGCAGTGGAAATAGGAAACCAATGGCGGCGACAGAGGAGAGGATATCCCGTTATGAAGAAGATCTGTGCCAATAAATATATTGGAACCTGTGCAGATAGACCACCGAAAATTTCTCATGATGAATGGCAAATTCTTTCGGAGGCTTTGCCAAATGGCAGATCCTTTCTTGGTCCCAAGCTGATTCCTTCTATACCAGAAAGCTATATTTCTTCCTTTCAAGTATTTATTTTTGATGAAAGTGCTCCAGGGACCATTTCTGAATAAGGCGCGGAGGAGAGTTTTGCACAAGAGTGCGTTCCCCATTGCTCTCATATCTAATAAACCCCAGCCTCCCTGCTTTTTCGAAATCGTTAATGAATTCATCTTTACCAAGTGAATTTTGGTTTGACTAGTTTTTCCTCCCCACAGGAAGTTTGCAGAGTAAGATTTCATTTTATTGATAATGGGGGCTGGAAGAAAAAAAAGATGCGCCCACTATATGGCCAATTGGGAAAGAACAGCTTGTACGAGAACAAAGCGGCCAGCCAACGAGAGGAACCTTGCTTCCCATCCTAAAAGTTTGGAGTAAAAACGGTCCAACAGCCATGACCAATCCCCCTGTATGTTCCCAGTTGGATTGAGGGAAAACCCAAGATATTTGAGACCTTTTTCAATGAGCACAACATCTATACCAAATAGCGCGGCGATCCAAGATACCAGAACTAGATCGGGCTCATTGTGGTATAGTTTCAATTTTTCCTTGTTGATACAGATACCTGTAGCTGATTGGAACCTGGAAACTATATCAAAAAGACACTGCCAGGAGGCTTTGTGTAGCATAGAAAAAACTAGAATGTCGTCCACAAAGAGGTTGTGGGATAAATAAAAGTCCTTACACATCTTGATTGGTTGGAAACATGAACCTGAATTGTTGCTTCGATGTTTAATACAAACATTAATTCTTATTAGTTAGTGGTCAAATGTGTAGCATTGCGCCCATAGATATATTGTATTCATTCCATTTCTTTCTGACAGATCAGTGGTACATACAGCTTGTTGAAACAAACTGAGTCAATTTCCACACTCATTTGTTGTTGGTATTCATAGTTTCTTTTCCAAATTGCCATGAAAGATGAAAACAAAAAGCCATTTCCAGCATTTTCCATACACGTAACTGAAACGATCATCCATGTGCACAAATTAGTAAGCAACATATATATTAAATTAAGAGTTAAGAAAATAAATACGCATACAATGACATGCTACATATATAATTCCATGCCTGATACAGACACAAAGTAGAAAATTTATTCAATTTTATGAAGTAAGGCTCTGATCCCCACGCAAGCAACTCAAGTCTAGAAGTATTGGTTTTCCATTTCCTGTATAGATCTAGGGTTTTATCCGCAAACCCTAGGGTTTTCACATCCAAGATTTTGAGTCAATACGTATCCTTTTGCCAGCCCAACAACCTTTGTCGTTAGTGAATTTTCCATTTATTTCCAAATGTTCCAAATCATAGGGTTTTCCACATTTAAAAAACCCTTATTCAAGACATAAGTCTTCTAGGGTTTACCAACCCTAATATTATCAACCTTTTGTCATGGAAAATTTTGTTGTAATATATTGAGTTCATTGTTAATCAGGTGATGTTATTATTCTAGCGAATAACTTTGTGGAAATATGTTTCTGATTTTTCTTTGAGCCTTGTAAAAAGAATTGTGTCTATAGGTCTTTGCCTTCTATACATTGAAGGATCTCTCTCCTTCCCCCGTTATTCTTGTGTGAAAAATACATTAGAAATAAAATCAATAATTTTCAAGACTCAATAAACACTATCATTGAATATTTTGCATAGTCTATTGGCCAATATGTAAAGCAAGGTTGAGTTGCAATTTAGCTATGCCTTATAACAACTTTTCCCTATAAGAAGTATGCTTCAACTGTGGTTTCTTTATGGATCCAAAGTGGACTTTTCTTCAAACCAAGAACTCTACTCTAAATGGTGGGATATCTCTTCTTGTCTATTCAAAAGTGCTAAGAGTTAGAAACATTGATTAGCCCTTCAATACCATTGGGGGCATTCCTCTCAATCCCTTAAATTATTTAGATTCAATCTCTAATATTGTAATGAGATAATAATCTTTCCATGTGCCTCCGAGCCAGATACATGAATATCATGAATGCTAACATCGGGTATCCCACACATAGTTGATGCTTGTAAGCTTTCTAGGCAAGCTAACTACAAGATCAAATGAAGAAACTATATCTACCTTGGTACTCTAACACTTCATTGTTTTTAGGTAACCTAAATAAATTATGTTGACCCAGTGAATTTAAACCCTTTCAACAATACAAGGTGAACCACTATACTTAAAATCCAAAGATGCATGATTGGGAGGGACAACAAAACTGATCTCCCACATGGAAGTTGATTTACACTCCATGGCCAAATCTTTTGCTCATTGATTTAATAAACAATGAATTTTCAATCTGAGAATTAGGAAGTCAATCCAATCTTCTGTTAATCCCTGAGGGAGGTATGCCTCAATTTGATGCGAATTCAAGTTATGACAATGACTATTTTGCAGTGCTTCTTGATCAAGTAGCTTCCCGAGGTCAGAAGCTCTCCTTGCAATTTTCAATAAGAGATGAAATGATCTCTCGACCTTCCTTACCATATTTTTCATTGCCACCTGTGGTCATATTCTGTAGAAAATTCTTGAAATCTTGCAACTTCTAATGAGAGCAAACCAATCTGCAAAATACAAAAGATTTCTATACCAAAATTTTGTGGAAAAAAAACAATGAATAGAAACAAAATCACACATAGAACACAATAATTTATCTGGGGAACCCAACTAGGAAAAACCCCTCTCGCTTGTATTAAATCAATTGAGCAATTTGATCTATTACAAAGAATCTGCTTCAAGCTTGAATCTCCCTACAATATTGATAACCTCTCTATACAAGGCTTTCCCAACACTTAGGAAAATAAGGCCTGCTAGGAGCTCTTATTTCCTAGCGCAAATCTGTCCCTAAAAAATAGGAATTTCTCCTATTTCCTTGTGCAATTTCCAAGAGAAATTACTCTACTTTATCCTGATCCTCAAGCCTCTTTCTCTATTTTCTTCTCAAACTCCCACACAAAATATTGTGTACACTGAATAAATAGATCTATGCCTTCATTCAATCTCAATAGGTAATTCAAATTGCATGACCTACTAGGAATAAATTTAGTAGCTGCAACTAGTTAACTAAGAGTCAGTTGAGTTAACAACAGTTAAACTATTCAAATAAACTCAAGAACTCAAGTCTATCTCTATTCTAGAACTAGAGATTATTTAACTGGGAGAGACTAGCATTTAACTCCACTAGATAGCTAAATTTTAGCTATCAAATAGTACACAACTCACTGAAATCCATCTAACTAAAATTAACTGACAATAAACTAGTGATAGGCCACATTACACATGTTAACTGACAACTAACTCAAGTATCTATGAGACTAAATTCAAATTAACATCTTTGGCTAAGGCACAAGTCAAAGAAGCCATTCCTTGCTACAATTTCAACACTCCCTCTTAGCAAAGAAGGGATTCTTGGAAGAAACTTGTCCTCCTGGATCTGTCTTCACCTCTACCAAGTTCTCCATTCTTGCAGTTGCTCCCTCTAAACTAGAAGACTTCCCTAATTCCTTCTGCAGAACCTGATTTGAAGACTTGTTCTTTCCTACCATGCTCTGTGAGTTTATCACTTCAATCATAAGTGCCATGTACCTTGTGTACCTCTAAGGCTGCTTCTTATGGCTGGAAGTGATACTAGAAGATTCAACTCCCTTATGATCTTCCTAATCCTTTGTCCACTTGGCTTGAACTCCCCCTATACTAGGAGTCTTTGACTAACCAACTAGCTTAGACTGAAACTGTGATATTAGTTGAGGCTCTATCTTGAGAGCTCTATCCTTCTCTTGCTCCACCACCACATCTCTACTATGATAAATCTCTGCCTTGCTCCTCAAGGTTGCACATGCATTTACCTCCAATTTGTAGAGGTTCTCGATCATGACACCAATTTGTTTGACCTGACTTGAAGCAAAATGCATGAGGTAGGCCTTTCCATTGTTGAATAATACAACATACCCTTTGTCTTCAATCCTCAATTTGTTCATCAAGGCAAGTTTTATGGCATCTCTACTACTTTCGAACATATTATTAAGGGCCTTCCGCATTTGAATGGTGTATCCTTTCCATGCAACTTTGGAACAGTATGGTCTCTGACTCCTTCTAGGACCATCCTCCTAGTTTTGGCAATGTCCTTTTTCCATTGAGCCAGTGGTTATGCACATGATGCAAGTTTAGGAATATCAATCTTGATGTATTCCAAAACCCCATTATCATCTAATAAAGCCTCCATTCGGTCCTTCCATGCACAGAAATTTGATGTCCCTTCTAGTGCATGCTCTGTCCTCAAACCATTGGATGACATGATTCCTGCACTTGTAGAATTCCTGCACCATCTGATCTCCTCTTCAACTCGCTTTGAATCTGATCAAGGAACTTGGTCTCTATATTTTCTTTCAACTTTGATACCATGTAGAAAATCCTTGAAACCTTGCAACTGCTAATGAGCACAAATTGATCTACAAAAGACACAATATTTCTCTAACAAAATTCTTCGAAAAGAAAACAATGAATAGAAACACAATCACACAAAGAACACAATAATTTATCTAGGGAACCCAACTGGGAAAACCCCCTCTTTCTTGTATTAAATTAATTGAGCTTTATGATCTATTACAAAGAATCTATTTCAAGCCTGAAGTTCCATGCAACACTGATAAACTCTATACACAAGACTTGCTCAACACTTATACAAATAAGGCCTCCTAGGAGCTCTTATTTCCTAGTGCAAATATGCCCCTAAAAAAATAAGAATTCTTCTTGTTTCCCTGTGCAATTTCCAAGAGAAATTGCTCTGCTTGATCCTCAAGCCTCTTTCTCTGCTTCCTTCTCAAGCTCCTTTCTCTACTTTCTTCTCAAGCTCCCACACAAAATCCTATGTACAATGAATAAATAAATTTGTTCCTCCATTCTGTCTCAATAGGAAATTCGAATTGCATGACCTACTAGAGCTAAATTTTGCAGCTACAACTAGTTAACTAAGAGTTAGTTGAGTTAACAACAGTTAAACTACTCAACTAAACTCAAGTACTCAAGTTTATCTCTATTCTAGAACTAGAGATCAGTTAACTAACAAACACTAGAGTTTAACTCCACTAGATGGCTAAATTTTAACTATCAACTAGTACACAACTCACAAAAATCCATCTAACTCAAATTAACCGACAATAAACTAGTGATATGCCACATAACACATATTAACTAACAACTAACTCAAGTATCTATGAGACCGAATTCGAATTAGGATTTTTGACTAAGGCACAAGTCAAAGAAGCCATTCCTTGCTACAAGTTCAACATATTCGACCTCTGAGGTATTTCAGACTTATGAGGCACTTCAGACTATGTCCTAGCTTCAAATAATCTTGGCCCCTCTATAGCCAGCTATCTCTACCTGCCTACGGTTAAATTGAGGAATTTTTGGCCTAATTTTCTAGAATTCTTCAGCCCTTATATCAAATCTTTGTAACTTTGTCATGAACTAGTTTTCTTGTTGAGCAAGAGGACTAGGGCTAAGGCTACTCTAGCAAGAGGACTTAGCTTGCTCTTACCTTTTCAAGGATACTTTTCAACCATACCCTCTAATACCATGTTGATTTTTTAGAGATCTTCTAAGTTGATAATTACATTTTATGATTTCTTAAATTAATCTTTTCTTGCATTCAAATTCACCATAAAGCATTTACACATAAAACATCAACATTAGAAACAAAATGCGAGTAGGATCATGAAGAGACATCCAAACAAGAAACATAATAATTTTCCTCTAAGAAAACCCACATGGTGGAAAATCCCAACAACCTTTTCCTTAGAGAAACTATTCAATTCCATAGTGACACATCTAATTCTTCAAGTCAAACATGAAGTCAAACTAACTAGTGACATTGCCCTAGCCACACTTGGTCAAACTGCCCTCTAAACAAAGTCAATTTGTTGCCCAAAAAAATTGGCTTGGCCACTCTCCCTAAGAATTCGGTTTGCTTCCTTCCACATAGATTTGGTCATGTTGCCATCTCAAAAATTCATCCTAGTGCCATCTCATAAATTCATCCTTATGCCATCTTAGAAAATTTTCCTTACCTAGATCAAAACAATGCCTCAGATGATCTAAATTGTTCCTCAGAAGTGATTGAATTGGATGTCCAATGGTAGAGGATGAATTCCCTGTATATAATGTACATGTATTTTAAGAGTTAAAAATATAACTTAAGAAGACCGACCATAACTACAAAATTCAACACTCTTTTCCCAAATGCAACACGTACCTTAGCTCCTAAACACCTAGATTCTTCTACTACTCTACTACTCTCTTATAGGAGAGGCATGGAGAGACATGGAGGGCATTATATACGACCTTGTGTTTCTCCACAATATTATCATATTTAAATCTAATATTTTGGCCCTTGACGTTTGAAACAGTCATATTTTTAGAAGGGGTTCCCTCCTTTCTTTTGTCTTGTTTGGACAAGGCTCTCGTTTAGCCATGTAACGATTAATCCTCCCTTTATCGTTGTGTCCTGCCTTTTCTAATCCTCGTGTTGCCCATGATTTCGTCTTTTCGTTGCTTCTCCCACTATGGTTTAGGACCTAGGTTTAACATTTAACTCAGCCCAAATGGGAAAGAATTTGATCTTCCCTATGAATGTTCCCTGTTTTCTCTGCGATCCACCATGAACTCGCAATAATCCTGGCATTGATAAATAAATCCACATATTTTTAAGCCCAAAGACACTGTTATGTTCAGATTGACAGACAAAAATAGAGAAGGCTCGCGCCGTAGGCTTCCATGAATATCTCAACTGAATTTAGTCGAAATGCCCCAAATATATTTGGAGTAAACGAAAAAGTTTCCATTTGACATCAACCTGCCAAATAAATGTTATTTAGCATCATCCAAATTTGCCGGGATTCTGATGATGATTCTCCTGCTTGAGGGAAAAATTCACTGCTTAAGGGAAAAATTCACCGCTAAGCTGCAGGGTAACCTCTTTACCCAAATCAGAAAACTCTGAAAAGCCTTCTCAGCCATCGACTTGGCCAGATAATTTTCGCCCTATGCTGCCGTGACAGATTCAAAGGATACATCCAACGCCATCAGAGGTAAAAGGGAATCCAATGAAGGGGCAAAAAAATGTGTGCCTCAGTGACCATGCATAGCAGCTTAAACTGCAGGTGAAACCGTCACAATCAGCGCAGGTTCGAATCCTGTTACTAAACATTCGCAGTCATAGTCAGATTCCTTGTATATGCTGCAGGCTTCAGCTTTGATGCTTAAAACAGAAATTAATTCTTATTAATGGTCAGATGCGTAGCATTAGTTCGTAATGGCGCCCATAGATATATCGTATTCATTTCATTTCATTCTGACCCATCAATGCGACATACGACCTGTTCAAACAGAATGAATCAATTGTCACACCCATTTGTTGCTTGTATTAAGAGATCCTTTTCCAAATTGCCATTTAAGATGGAAATGAAAACCGATTGCCAGCATTTTCCACACAAGTAACTGAAACATCCATTCATGTGCACAAATTAGTAAGCAACATATATATTAATTTAAAAGATAATCGAAAAAATACTCATTCCATGGCATGCTACATATAATTCCATGCCTGATACAGACACAAAGTAGAAAATGTATTCAATTTTCTGAAGAAAGGCTCTGATCCCCGCGTAAGCAACGAAAGTCTAGAAGTACTGGTTTTACCTTTCCTGTAGAGAAAGAAGCTGTAGTGCAGAATATTAGGAAAGTGTGGGTCAGTCACAGAGCTTAGAAGCCCTCATGTGGAGTGGTAGAAATGGGGTGGTTGAAAAAGCCGTGGTTGGGAGGAGGATCATGGCACGAAAACGCGGCGTGAAATTTATGATGGAAGGGGTTGAAAATCTCTTTAGTTATATGAGGATGATGTGGGGAATGGGGAGATCTGTGGCGTTTGTGGTGCATGGAATGGTGAAATCTATGGTGTTTGTGGTGTGGGAAATGACCAGGTGGGTTGTGCTTGCATTTGAGCTTGTGTTTGTGCTCAGATCTGTGGTGGTGATGGTGTCTGTGGAAATGTGGAGGGCTTGGGGGCGCGGCAGAGAGCGAATGGTGAGGGTGGAAAGCTAAAGGTAGTGAAAGGCGTGGTTCAGGAGGTGGAGAAGAGGGGATACATGATGGTGAAGGCCTTTGAACCACTGAGAGTAGCCTACCAGAGTGAGAGTAGCCTAGTCTGCCGTGCCCATGGTGGTGGTGTATGTGTCTGTGGCATTGTGGAGGGGTTGTGGTAGGATGAGGAGAACGTGAATGGTGAGAGGGGAAGGACAAAGGTATTGAAAGACATGGTTCAGGAGGTGGAGGAGAGGGGAGAAATGATGGTGGAGGCCTTTGAACCACTGAGACTGGCCTAGCAGAGTGAGATTGGCAGGTGCATGTGTCCTGGGAACTGCAACTATCTCCTCCTCCCATTTATGAAGCTTCCAAATCAAGTTCACCAATTCTCAACTGAAAAGAAAGAATCGGGATTTCACAGAGAAAATACAATGCAGAGCGAGGATGAAGATAACAGGAGTGGCATTCGGGTTTATATTTATAGGCATTCATGGCATGGCTGCTCGGGCGAATTCTAGTTTGCTTGCACGGGAAGGAAGAAGTTTGCTTCTTGTGTGCCAAGTAATGTGGCCATGCCGTGGGCGCCAAGAAACACGTGGAGAGTCAACTTCCAGCAGTGAATGATGATATGTGGTCTGCGCGCCGAAACGAGTTTTCTGATCGGTGGACCAGTCCAATTCTTTGTGAACTTTTTACAATTTGAACGCTAGTTGTGGTTTTGTGAATATTACCAATATTATCATTTTTGCAACAAAGTATTTTATTTTATTTATTTATCTATATTTTTAGATTCATTTTAATGCAAGTTCAAAGACATCAATAAAGTTCATACATAAAGGCTTGCATGCTATTTTCAATTATATTATTTATATTATATATATCTTATATGGTTGGATGTATATTCTATATTTTGATATATACTCGATATTTTGGATTATTCTATTTTTTTTATATATACTCTATATTTTGGATTAATAAATAATAAATTTAATGTTCATTATTTCAAACTTTTATAATTATATTATTAATTTATGATTTGATAATTTCAATTATTAAAATAATAGTTTTGTCTATGGAGTAATAATTTTATATTTTTTTTAAAATAATTTCATCATTATTTACTCAAAAAATTATATATAATTATGAAGTTGTATTTACAAATCTATGTTTCTAAATATAATTTCATAAAACAAAATGATATTAACATTAACACTTATTTGAATTAAAGAGAAATTCATTGTGGGCTCGCCACATTCCACCTTGTCATAGCCCTCGTTGTTCATGAACTTCAACCACGGGTTAGCCCTGAGCCGAGATTGCAATTCCACAAGAAATGGTAAATGAAAAAACACCTAAACATCCACGACCAAGGTACCAACTCAACCACATGCTATACTTCCCCAAACCTGTGCCTAAGTGGCACAACCCTTCCTTGTGTCATGTGTCAGTCCCTCAATGGTGCCCATGTTCCCTGATGCCTTATGGTCAACCAGGAATGTCTCAACTATGGGATTTCAGGAGCTCATGTTGCTACAGGGGTTCTAGGCACCCTTCTAGGCTATAAACTAAAACAACTCCCAACTGGTCCAAAACCCAAGCTTAGGGCTCACTAGAACCATCTCCATCCATAATCTTCATCGTAACCATAATCATAATGACAATATCATGAGAATGATAATCACAATAATCAACATAAAAATAATCCTCCATCTCTTTTCCAAGCAAACATATACTTTTAATCATTGCATGGCCTCTCTTTGCCATGTGGCACACAATAATGCCACATGGGCCCCATGTGTCCTTTGTAACTAACACATGTCACCAAACACCCTATTTCCTGTCACCATGGAGTTGCACTGCCCCCCCACTCTTCACCATGGAGTGGGCTCCACAGCCAACCTATATTATATTATATAAAAATGTGTACATTAGTTACATCATATTTATAACCTTGACCCTCAAACTGACATATATGCTTTGGCACGTTGGCCCCAAAATATATAACATAAACACATAGGCATGCAGATTCACAAAATCATTCCATCTCACCATCATATCCATTATATACATCTAATTCACTAGCCTAATATCAATGTACATATATTTATATCATAAATCGATAAGGGTATTACAAAGATCCTTATGCCATGCATGGAATGTCAACAATATCCTAAGGGACCTGAAGACTTATCTAGGTTGAATCTAAGACCATCTCTTTCTCTTAACCCAAATAGGGCTTAGAGATTGCCATCACCTAAAACATTGGGTGTTGGTCATTAAAGGTGATAGAATTGAAATATGTTCACTTTTGGAAGTTCTAACATCATATCAATAAGCATAATAAGATAACATCTGCATAATATAGCATTAACGAAACAAATTGCTTGCAATATCATTAATGTGTTCTATTCTTGACTTACCATAGTGGGCTCAAAGTTCAATTCAAATAGTAATGCAAATAATATTATACAAGAATAGTAGCTATTGAAATCCAAAATTTTTAGAGAACTTTGCTAGGCTACCATTTCTATGCTCGTACTTTCATTAATGTGGAAGAAAAGCCAAAGTTTAAGGCTTAGTTGTTTTACAAGATATAGATTAATTGCTCTAAACTAATATAGAGCCTTTTGTAGCAACAATGGTTTGATTTCTCTTGTTGTTTGATAGATCTGAGGTTAGGAAGGATCTATGCTAATGAATAAATCAAGAAGATGGAGCTTGTACCTCAAAATATGCTTATACCATTCCTATCATACTTGATTAGTATGTTGAATTTTAATATAGCATGCCTCCCGTGTAGGAAGAGTGAAGTGGTTCAAATATTTATCACACAAAATTCTTTTACTCTAGATCTATTTGAAATCAAATCAATGGCCCCATATTTCTTTCCCCTCGTTTCCCAAACACAACACTTTCATTAGCTCTTAAATACCTAAAATTTTCTACTTGCTCTCTTATAGGAGAGGCATGAAGGGCATTATGTAAGGCCTTATGTTTCTCCACAATAAATTTTTTTCTATGTGGTTCACGAAAATCGGGGATTGGTGACCACTACATCCACAGAGTATTTGTACTAGACAAATCCACTCAAACTCAAAGGGATCACTTCCTGTCGGCTCAACCAAGAGTCAGACACTGACAGTGTCGAGAGAATTGAACATGTGACCTCTTAATAGCAAAGGTGCTTTAACAACGGGGACTTGATCAACTGAGCTAACCTCCAGGGCTATGTTTCTCCACAATAGTATCATATTTAAATATATTATTTTGGCACTTGTTGTTTGAAACAATTCTACTTTTAGAAGGGATTCCCTCCTTTCCTTTGTCTTGCTTGTACAAGGTTGTATTTTAGTCATGCAATCATTGAGCCTCCATAATCCTATGCTCTAATAAATGTTCGTAAGCATTGTTGACATACAAGGACATTGATTCATGTGGAGATCGTTTCTTTATGTTGTTCTGTAACTCACTCTCAAGATCACAAAGTAGTTGGCTACTCCATGCTTTAATGATACTATAGTCCTCTAAAGGAAGAAGGTGGTTAGATATTATCTTCCGAATATTGTTTTTCATGTGCCTCCTTCTTCTCCTCCTAGATACCATGAAAAAAAATCTACTTAATTCAATGCATCATCATTGAGGCCTCTTGGTAGATTCATGTTTTCTCCTATTCATTATCTTCTTGTCATTTTCAAACTTTGTTATCTTATCACTTGGCATAAAATCATAACAGATTATGCTATGAAAATGATAACTAAACATTCCACGAACCTTTAAAAGATCTTTTAAATTCTAGTGAATTATCCACCCTCTACAAACCAATCACCTTCTAAACCACCAACTTCTTTTTCTAGAAATCGAAGAAGAATATGAAACCCTCATCCCATCCTAAATCCATTACAAAGAAAAAATTATCTAAACTCACTTCATAATATACTCTCCTAACTGACTTCATAATATATGCTCCCAACTGTGAACGACCACCTCCAACTTTGTAGCATCTTTTAGATAGTCACATATTGTAGCTCCTCTTTAAGAAAGATTTGAACCTCCTTCAGTACAAATCCTTCATTCCATAACTATTTTATTTGCTTGGGAGCCATCATCTGACCCCATCCTATCATAAACTTAATAGCACAATACATAATATCTTCCCACCAAAGGATCGAGCCCTCAAAAGATTATGAACCTGTTGAAGGAGGACACAAAATTTTGCTGCTATAAATGAGGAACATGACAAATTGAACGAAGATGAATGTAACAAGTAAACCAAATGCTCAACTATGAAAATAAGCGACTAAGTAACGATCTATTCTTGGTGTTACAATTAGTTACAATTTATGATTCAGTTACAATACTAGTGTGTCCTACCTTTGCTACTTCCCTTGTTCCCCATGTTTTTGTATTTGTTCAGTATTCCACAGGGACGCACCCCTTAGGGTGGGGGATGTGCTTCCTTGCTCCCCCACACTCCCGGGATGGAGAAACTCCTGGGGAAATGTTTCCCCATGTCCCCTTTTTTAAGGAAACTCCGGTGGGGGGAGCAGTTTTTTCCAAAAGCACCCCCCACGTCCCACAAAATTTATTGCTAATAACAATTAAAAACATAAAAAATGAAAATGCCCCCTGAGGATAAATTGAAACTTTAAACATAATCATTCACATTTCACATTCATTTCTCATTAACCCTAGGATTTTACCTTGTTGCCCGACATTTTCCTTCTATTGTTGCTCGACATTTTACCTTGCCACCCTAGACTTTCCCACTGCCCCTACTTAACATTTTTATCTGCAATTTGTTATGGTTTTCATTTTGTGCAGGAATGATTTTAGGGGCGAATGTTCGGCCTTTGGCAAAATTAAGGGGTTTTAAATTTTTAGTGGGCGAATATTTTGTATCATAGTACATTTTTACAAATCACCTTAAATAGCCCACCTTATTTTAAGGGAGAGGGTAAAAAAGGTAAATTTAGCCCTTAAAATTAGGAGTTACAACCTTCCATTCACCCATTTTAAAGAATAGGTTTTATTTAAGTGAATCCATTCGCCCATTTTCAAGAATAGGTTTTATTTAAGTGAATCCTATGGGCCAAAGACCCAAATACCATATTTATAAAAGAGGTATGGTAAATTAATAAAAATATAAATAAATGAGAGGTATGGTAAATAAATAAAGCATTTTTTATATTTACTCCATAAGTCACCCTATATACATGCAAGGGTGTAAACAAATAAAAATATAAGTAAAGTGGAGGTATGGTAAATAAATAAAACGTCTTTTTAT
>APFE031450280.1:0-10438 GCA_000404065.3 Pinus taeda | reverse complement strand
ATACAAACTATAGGCCTAGAAAGTACATTAACAAACTTGTCGCTTATACCTTTATTATACCTTTTGACCGAGTGGAATAGTAGAAGAAAACCCATCCAATGGAAGTGCCTTTGTCGCAGCAACTTAAACACTTTATCATTGAAAAAATTTGAATGAAAATAAATGAGCTTACCACATTGCAAAAAGATTGTGCCCATGGCATAGTCACATACAACAACCTGAAACTTAAATGATTGTCTCAAGTCTGGAAAAGCAAGTATTGGAGTTGTACTGATATTTTTTTTTAAAGCATCAAATTCTTCTCGTTGTTTGCCTCCCCAATAGAAGACCTTTTGCACAACTTCCAATGAATGCAAATGAACTACAATAGAAGAAAAATTAACAAAATTTCTCCTCCAACATTGGGATGCTCCCAAAAAACATCTTATCCAAATGACTATCTTAAGTCTACATATGTAAATTGCGAGCAAAGCAAAGGCATCTGCAGCTTCACTAGGATGTATGATTCTTTCACCCGTGTCTGCATGAATGAAGTCAATACGAAACAGACTGTCACGGCATCAATCTTGGAGAGGTCTAACTTCAGCTCTCCTTCTCCATGTCCCACGCAGACTGCCAAAAAGCCTTTGGGAACCTAATCATGCTTGGAAGAACCAATTTCACGGCTCAAGTACATCAAAGAATTTTTATCCAACATATACTTTGACATCTTCATAAACAAACGTTCTTGACATACGACATCAAGTATTTTTTCTCACACATGACATGTTCATAATGAAGTTCTTTGAAAATGAAAATGTCATCCAAATAGACTATCTTGTCTAGAAATGGCTTCAATACATCTTTTTTCATATGCATAAAAGTATTAGGAGCATGACAAAGACCGAAAATCATAACAAGCCATTCAAACAAACCTTTCCTGGTTTTGAATGTTGTCCTCCCTATATCTCCTTCAACAACTCTACTTTGATGAAAACAACTTCTTGAATCACATTCAAGGAAATGCTTACCATTCTTCTCGGGTGCCAAACAAGAGGTGCACCATACGGTAAAGGAGTAGGTCGAATGATCCTTTTATTCAACAATCCCTGGATTTGCGTCTTATTTTTTTGTGATTTCCATTACTAACATCCTATATATGCCAATGTTAGGAAGAAGACACTTTTGCTACAACTGTAACTCATGTTGGATTCCTCTCTTGGGAGGTAATCCCTTTGGTTCTTGAAACATGTCATCATATTGGTTAACTAAATTCATATTTCAAATTTGAATCACAACCTTTGAAAGCTTCATTATCAACATTGTTCCTGGGTTTGATCATGAGAAGCACAAAATTCTTGCTCGAATTCACTAGTCTTTTCATATGCCCTGCATTAACAAGTGAAATATTTGTTTTCTTACTGTGAGCTCTCACAATATATTCTTCTCCACCTTTGAATATGTGATATTTGTTTTCATGTCAATGGAAAATAGCTTTTCTGTCATAAAGGTATGGGCTGCTCAAAATGATGCCACATATATCTAACGACAAAATGTCAAGCTCCACTTCCTTTATGAATTTTGCAGTGATTGCAAATTTCACTTTACACTTTCTCGTAACCTACAATTGCGCATTGTCACATACCCATCCAAGTGGATACAGTTTATGATGTGGAACAATTTCTAGACTTAAACTCTTGACAATGTTTTCTAAGATAAGATTGGCTTGAGAGCCTCTATCAAACAACGTATCAATCTTATTATGTTTTGATATCACCCTTATGTGAAACAATTCTATTCTCCTCTTTTCATTTGGAGTTTCATTATGTGAGTGTGAAGAACTAGTCTTGGCAATGGATTCCTTTCCTTGAAACCCCATGGTTGTGATTTTTGTTTCATCACCCAATTCAGATCCCAAATCCTCTTCTTGAGTGATTGCAGTTGTATTTTCTTTTCCTTTGTTGTCGAATTTCTTTGGTTTCATTCCAGGATGAAGTTTCCAACAATGAGATTCATCATGACCCTCTCTGGAACAATGTTTACATATTGTCTGCTCTCCTTCCTTTTTAATGGATGCATTTTTCTTTCCCTTAAAACCCTTTTTCTCTTTACCCTTAAATGGCTTTTTACTACCTTCTTCTGGGGTGTTTTTCCCTCTTTGCGCAAGATGAGTGGCTTGCACACACACATCATCTACATTACTAGGATTAAACATTAAGATAGTATGCCTAAGTTAATTGTGTAAACCCCCTATTTACTTTAGCAAAGTGTCTTGTGATTGCAAATCTACAACTAAAATCGAAGACCTTTTTCTGAATTCTTGGGTGTAATCTTGCACATTTTGACATTTAAGCTGTCTAAAGTTCTGCCAATTCATGATGGCTTTCTGCATATAAGCTAGAGGGTAGAATTGTCTTTAATTGCAGCAATGAAATCATTCCAAGAAATTTAGATCTTACTGTGTTTTTTAATCTCCTTTTGGGTCTTTGATTCCCTTCATACTAGTGTTTCACCCTCCATTCTCAAGGAAGCTAATTGAATCTTTATGTCATCCTCTTGAAGGGTTTGAATCCTGCAATAGACCTCCAACTGAAAAATCCAATTATCACGCTTCTCTGCATTCACTTCACCATCATACATGGGCAACTCGAATTTAACATCAAGTTTTAAAAAAGGTGATTTACCAGTTCCTTTTGAAGAATGATGATGAGTATGAGTAAGGGTTGTGTTAGTGGAAGAGGGTGAAGATGCTTGTGAATAAGAAGATGAAGAATATGGTGGAGAGGATGGGGGTTTGTCTCCATTTCCATTACCTCCTCCTGAAGAGCCTTCTCCTTTGGGAGGTTTGGAACTTTCCCCTTGAAAACTGGTATTCCTCTCTTCATAGAGGACCTTCACCATCTCTGTCATATCAAAGAAAGCCTTTATGAAGGTATTCTTATCTTCTGTCATGTTTTTAGGTTCTCCTTCATGAGACATGACCTCTGGAGTATCAACTGCAAATTGAGGATGAATTGGTGTTGGAGATTGTGGCAACCTTGCTCTCCTTCCCATTGACCCAACTTCAAGGCTTCTAACCAGATTTCCTTCACCTCTTTTGAGTTTTAACCTTGTAAGCATGACATAAACTTGAAAATAATTAAATCCTTCTTTCACGAAGCAAACCTAGTGCTCTAATACCAAATTGAACTAATTTAGAATATCAGTTTACAATGCTAAGATATTCCTCAAATTATAAAAAAAATGCTTTCATTGTGCTTAAGGATTCATCAATTTTTGCAAGTGTAATGAAGAGTTTTTATGTTAATTTTATGAGAAATTTAACATAAACCTGAAACTGAATAGCAACATAAACATGTACATAACATCATCAAAAACACATTATAACAACCACACGATAAATGAGTTCACCCCTCCTAGGATACATCTCCTTGGTCCAGCTTCCAATGGCTTAGGCCTCTCTATTATGCTCAAAAGTGTAAAAATTTGTGCTTGCAATGCTCAAATGCTTCTGAAACTTGCTCTCATCAATCTAGAATGTCCAAAAATGGCTATATAGCCTCTCTTTGAAACCAATTTGGTGTAAAACTGAAGAATTTATGACTTCTCCTTGTTTTCCCATTATTCGCTCCACAACTTGCTCCACATCCGACAAGAACCCACAATTTCACTCCAAAAATCCACTAACCAAGTGAGAATTTTGTCACACAATTGTCCATAATCCATCGGCACCAACTGTCCATCTCAAATCACAATTGGTGGAGTCCTACGGTTTTATAGACTATGAACCAGGCGGGCGATATGCAATTGCAATTCAACAAACCCGACATAACTCTTAACTGGAGCTTATAAATGTATCACGTCTATGATCCTTTCGCAATAGACGGAATATCGAGGTCTTGGATATGCGAGACTTTGCAACATGCTGGAATTTTCGATTGTGAAATCGCATCGTAACCTGGTACTTGTCAGGGGAAGACTCTGTAACGCCGACCCTTCATCGATTTGCGGTTGTGATCCATCGCATCTCTCCTCCGACCAATTCTTGAAAGCCTTCCCACCTGCCTTATCGCATCACACCCTTCCCTGCTCAGGGGCCGACTTTTAACATTACCCTGCCTGCAATTGCGATTTGCGACATGCAGGGGCCAATGGAAGCTTGCCACTTGGCACCTCCTCATTCGCTAAAGGACCTTGCCACATCATCCAATCCTGCCATGTGAGCAAGTCAAACCTAAACTTTTACTTGCTATAACTTCTGCATACGATCTTGGATTTGAGTGTCGTTTGCACCATTGGAATCAGAATGATGAGCTCTTCGATATGAAGCCAAGTTTAACAAGATTCTGACATGATTTTTTAGCCTAATTTTTAGCACCTGATCAATAGCACAAACCTTTAGGGTCCTCAAATATTTTTATGTTGCTTAGATCATCATCATATTATCCAAATACATCTTGTCAGAAGTTTCCTTCTTTAATTCTCTAGTATAACCAAACTTTGTCTCAACACCTTTTAAATTTTTCTTATAACTTCATCAATCATAAACAATCATCTTTAGTGCTTTAGTTATTCTTCGATATCATTCTTATTAACATTCTTCATATGTCCAAGATTAATTCTCCTTTCTCAAATATAGAGGATATACATTTTCCTCTATCCAAGCTCCCTCTCAACTTATGGATATCAACAACTTCACTCTTTCAGCTATACACGTTCTTTCTTTTTGCATCATGACATCATCGGAGAAACTTCAATCTTTCAAAGCTTCATTCATTCAGGGACATCATTCTTTATATGGAAAAAAGATCATCTATTCATATTTAATGTCATCATCATTCTTATAGATCCCCTTTTTCGTCATCCTCGTCATTATTATCAAGTCATCTTCAATTAAGATCTAGTGTTGGATACTGGATAAACCAACGCTCCCCATGTGTTTCGTGACATGGACTAAGTGCATCTTGTGGATCCTTATCTTTGAAAGTGATCTTTGACTAACACCTACGGGTTCTGGTCTAACGAGAATCATTATTCCCAACAAGTGGTATCAGAGTGTAGCTCACGTGTTTGATACACACATGGCTCGTGTTGGGGGGATATTGTTGGAGACTAGATAAACCAATACTCCTTGTGTGTTTCGTGACATGGACTAACCGCCTCTCATGGATCCTTATCATTCTTATTAATATCATTCTTCGAAATCATTCTTATTAATATTCTTCATATGTCCAAGATTAAGTCTCCTTTCTCAAATATGGAGGATATACATTTTCCTCTATCCAAGCTCCCTCTCAACTTAGGGATATCAACAACTTCATTCTTTCAGCTATAAACATTATTATTTTTGCATCATGACATCATCAGAGAAACTTCAACCTTTCAAAGCTTCATTCCTTCAGGGACATCATTCTTTGTATGGAAAAAAGATCATCTATTCATCTTTAATGTCATCATCATTCTTATAGCTCCCCTTTTTCATCATCTCATCATTATTATCAAGTCATCTTCAATTAAGACCTAGTGTTGGACACTGGATAAACCAGCACTCCCCATGTGTTTCGTGACATGGACTAAGTTCCTCTTGTGGATCCTTAACTTAGAAAGTGATCTTTGACTAACACCTGTGGGTTCCGGTCTAACGGCAATCATTATTCCCAACAAGTGGTATCAGAGTGTAGCTCATGTGTTTGATACACACATGGCTTGTGTTGGGGGGGGATATTGTTGGAGACTAGATAAACCAATGCTCCCTATGTGTTTCATGACATGGACTAACCGCCTCTCATGGATCCTTATCTCTAGTGATGAGATTGTTGACTAACACATGTAGGTTTTGGTCTAACAACCATCGTGATTCCCAACTAGTAGATGAACATCTTCAACATCTTGAATATTGTGTACCTACAAACTTTTAATAACATGTACAACCAAGTACAAATATATAGGAGTATGAATTCGTATCAAAATAGAGTTAGCATGTCATTGGAAGCATCAAAGCAATCAAGATTTAGACATCTAGAAATTTACGATCAACAAGAGTTACATCTTTTATACTTTAACAACTTTTGCAAGGGTTTTGTCACAAACTATAGATTCCATCATCGAGATTTATTGCCTTAGATATCAACAACTAAATGAAGTTAGAAATCTAATCATAGCATTATACATATGAGGTTTTATTATTATACCCTATACTTTTATGCCAAATTCTACTAGGGTTTTGTTACAAACCTTATATTTTTATATTAAATCATAGATATCAATAATAAAGTTAGCATTCTAACATTTCATATCTAGCGTTTCATTATTATTTCCTTATAATTATCTCTTACTAGGGTTTTTATCGTAAACTCTATATACACACATCAAACTCCAAAATTATATATACAACAAATAAACTAAGGTTTCAATTCCGTAGAAGCTTATACACCTAGGGTTTTATTCCTAGGACCTTATTTTAACTATTACAAGGGTTTTCTTCATAAACCCTAATTCATCAATCCCTAAAATTATGGGGTTTTGTCACTGTAGTGTCCTATCTAGGGTGCTAGACTAGGATATATTTATTATCGACCAGGATGCATAGACTTAGAGGCATGCATCTAAAGTATATAGACATAAAGGATTATTAGCTAAGTAGTTATGATGGTAGGTCACAGGACTTCTTTACGGAAGATTGAGGTATGTTACCTATCACCCAAACTCTTAGGTCACTCAGTTAATCTACCTAATTACAACACTGTCATTAAATTCATTTACCAAATTAAAACATTGTGTATCACTACAAACCAAGATTTCAATCTCCTTACAGAGACATTATGCATAAAACCCTTGTTCAGCAAATACTCAGCATTCACTAATATTCAAGCAAGATAAAAACATACAGAAATCATAAGCATATTTTGAAATGATAACAGAGTTCATGACATTGCTTTAAAAGACAACAAAGGATTGAATCCCTTACAGGATATGATTCACGATCTCAGTGATGAACTATTCAAGCACTATCATAAACATAAACCATACGCATTCTATTGAAATCAACAACCAATTCTAATTCCTGTGCATATCATTTAATACCCTAAGTTGCGAATGAAAAGGAAATGACAGTAACCAAGTTAACACAGGGCCCGTCCGCGTTCCAGAGGTATACTGGACTGTGATCAACCGATTATCAAATCAACGCAACAAGGAAAAGATTGTGACTGCAACTATGTCTTTGATATTAAGTTCAAACTCTGTTTTCAAACGATACAAAGATAACCAACTACTAACTACTCAGAACTGTGTTTACATATGTTTTTACAACCCTTACATTTCGAAAACGAATGTACATTCATGATGTGGCTGTTTCCGCTTTTATCATGTCGTGATTTTTAAAATGTTTCTATCCTAAACTGATTTCAAAAAGGAACAAAACTAAATCAATTTAGAATGCTTTGTTGTTGTTGCCTTTGTCGCCAACATGCTATACTTTGACCTTCGTTGACCGTGCATGTAGGAGGGTCGATTATGCTGTAGGATAGGTATTCGTCCATGCTTGGACATTCTACTTTTCATCCCTACCCTTCGCTCTAGCCTAGCTGTCATGCCACATGTCAAACAATGAACCAATTACAGGATGTTGGAACTTCCTGTAGCCATTTTACCAAAAATTCCTAATTCGTTAACATAAAACTCCTAAATAAATTTTAATGCATTTTAATAACTATAGGACTATTAACTAATCAATTTTCAAGGGATCTAAAAGATATATGATGGAAAGAAGTAGGAAAATGATATGTTTTAGGAGGAAACAGGAGGTCATGGGATGGTACCAACATCTCTCCCCGACTTAATGAATTAGCATGTCCTCATGCTAACCCCGAAGTGCTTCCCTTGCACTCTGTCCCTACCTGTACCTCTATTTCCTTTAGCAATGTGTCCACATTCTTTTTCACCTAGGCATCTTTCTGACCATGGAGCTCCTGCTTTAATCTTTTGTATTTTTCTTTGAGGGTCTTGTTCTGATTGTACCACTTAGTGGCCCAAATTACAAATATCCGTTTTCTCAGCCTCTAGTTCATTGATTCGCTCCCTTAACTTTTCATTCTTCTTTTGAGTCTCTTTACTCTGCGCTCGGAGCATTTCATTTTCTTTCTTGATAAAATTTTCTAGCATATTAGCCTCCATGAGTTCTTCCTTTAATTTCTCAATTTGTTTCTCCAGTTTCTTCTGTTTCTTAGTGGGAGGTGGTGAACCTTTTTCTTTCTTGTTATTACTTTCAACCTCTATATCAGCTCCTGGTCCTGGTGGTGAGTGGTCACTACTCTCAATATCCATTGGTATAGGTGCATTGGATTCAAGTTGGTCTTCTTGTAACTGGGCTTTTGGTGCTCTCCTTGTTCTTCTTGAATAAGCGGTGAAAATTTTATCTTGCTCTGCCTTCTTAGCATCTTCTTTTCTCATTTTCCTAGTCCTTATGCTTCTCACAGGTGGAGGCACCTTGCTTGCTTTGGATACTGGGATCTCTTCATCGATATCCTTCATGAATCTTGAGTTCTCCTGCAATTATTCTTTGTCTTCTTCATCTTTAATTTGGTTAGCAGCTAAGAACTCCTTCCACATTTTCCCTCTTCTCTGCAATTCATGCTCAATAAGAATTTTAATTAAGCCAAAATGATATAGGCTCTTGTCTTCATTTCCCTTCTGCTTTTGGATGGTCTTCGACATCTTAGTTAGGCCTTGTAATAGAAAATATGGTAGACTAATAACATACTGCCTTTTCAAGTGTAGCAGTAATTTAATATGGTATAGATAGACAATACTGTAACGGCCTTCGCAGGTTACAAATTTTTGGAGGATATAGACCATCTCATCCCAGGGATGCATCAACCAACTCCTTGGGACGCCTTTCTTCCAATTAACTAATGAGACTCTGGATCTAGACATAAATTGAGTCCACGACTTCTCTTTAAATTGCTTTGTCTTAAAGTACTTCTCCCCTTCTGGGCTGATCCCTATTGACTGGGTGATGGTGTCTTCTGAAACCCTGAATGAGAAGTTACCTATCAGGGCTTTCTCTCCATTGA
Source organism: Pinus taeda (assembly GCA_000404065.3). Lineage (NCBI taxonomy): Eukaryota > Viridiplantae > Streptophyta > Pinopsida > Pinales > Pinaceae > Pinus > Pinus taeda. The sequence goes on along the minus strand of APFE031450280.1, from coordinate 1,385 downwards.
ATGTGAAAGCGAATTGTTTGGTAACCTCTTCATTACTTCCATCAAATTTCTCTAAAAAGGGCAACCACTGTATCTCTCTAAGAAATGAAATGCAATCTTCATGATATTGAGAACTGTCGAACATGATCGGCTCGACCCTATTGGTCATTTTGGCAGAGGGTCGTGCTCTAACTCTTCTCTGTTTATGTTTTGCAATTTCAACAAATAAATTTCAATTTGTTACCTGGTGGTGTCGCTCCCTTAATATCCAGTATGATGCTCGGTTGACTGTCTTGTGACTTTGGTGGGAGTCAAAACCGAATGGTTATATTTGCCTCTTGTGGCGCTCATTGCTTTCAATCCTTACTGTGGAAGTCACGGGAGTTAAATGCCAGTGTGAAATAACTGAGAATGATGGTGAAATAACCAACTACACTTACTTCATAGCGTATTCATCTTTGGGAACAGAGGAATGGATGTACCGCTTGTATAGATGCCATCATAGGAGCGTTGGAAGCGTATATGCAATATTGGGGTATGATTTCAGGGAGTCCTCTGAAGCATTTAGCTACGTCGGGTGGTGGAATCATAATTCGGCCGTATGGAATACAATGAATATGCTCGCTTTAACATTTGTTTCTTTACCTTTATTTTTAAAAACGCAATCCACCACGTGTCCTGTTTCTATTGGTACTCGGCCAAATGGAAGATGTTGGTATGGCTGTAGGATGTGTTTGGAATAACAAGGTTGATATGAAAAGGGTAATGGATTTAGAGGTATGAAATAGGTTGAAGTATGAAAGATGATAAGAATCAGTGAGATAAGGGATGATGGAAAATGTAGTGTCCTTTAAATCGATCATAACAGTCACAGTCATTAAATTTAACATTAAAAATTAATCTAAGAAATTAAATGTTAAGAATAAGGAACATATTACACTTTTCTTGGTTGTTGTTGCATTGGCATGCTGAGTAGGACTAGTCTCTTTTGACTATTCTTTGTTGTTCATAACAGGTCCCCTAAGATAGATTTGAATGTAACAGGTCCCTCTGAAATCTTGAAGATGTTCATGCAACTCCTTATATGTATACATGTTCCTTGAGCTTGGGTATTTGATGGAGTCTTGGTGCCCAGCAACCTGTGAATCCTTGTAGAAACTTGATGAAGCTTTGTTGAAGTAACCCTGAAGTAACAGTCTCTTAACAGGTCCCTTTTATGTGTCTTAAACAGGTCCCATTGCTGCTGGTGTTGATAGCATGGTCTTCTGGACAGAACAGGTCCCCCTGCATAATGTTTATAATCAGGTCCCTCTGAGATAAAACAATGAAAAAACAACTTATTTATTGAAATCTGGAATGCTGGAACAAACTGCTTTGGAAATTTACAGTGAGGAGATGAGATAAGA
>APFE031450279.1:9103-30144 GCA_000404065.3 Pinus taeda | reverse complement strand
GATGCACAGCGATTTGATTAAAGCCTGAAAATCCGTCTATAAAAGACATTACTTTTGCACCTGAGACTTGCTGCAACAAATGTTCCATTTTTGGCAGAGGATAATTATCCTTTTTGGAGCACTTATTTAGATTCCTGAAATCAACACACAGTCTGATTTCTCCATTCTTCTTCCTCACGACAACTAGATTCGCCACCCATTTAGAATATCTGAGAGGCACTATTATCTTAGCATCCAACAACTTTTTAATTTCTTTCTCCACTAGAGGAAGGAGCAACGGATTCATTGGTCTCAGCTTCTGTTTGAAAGGAATAGTGTCTTTTTCAAGCGGAATTTTATGTTGAATTACATTCTTGTCATATGTTTTCAGATCGCTGTATTCCCAAGAAAACACATCAGTGAACTGTCTCATTAACTTGCAATACTCTGCATTCTGATCAGCAGATAGATTAGCGGACAGATTAATAAATTTGGGCTGACCTGGGCTTCCTATATCATGCTTACACACAGCAGCTTGGTCTCCTTTATAGGTAGCTTTGTAAGGCACATCATTGTGATCAAATAATTGCTCAAGAGGAATTAAACCCTTAGGAATGTGGTTGCTAGGAAGTTGGACTATGCTATTCTTGCCAATTTTATTTTTAAACTGGAACTTGGGAGCTTCTAGCAAAGCATCATTATTCTGGTCAATTTGCATTTCAGAAAATTCATCAATGACTTGAAGAAACCTATTCAACTCATCATCATCATCAAAAACTTTGCAATGGTGGACATTATCAGGCACAGAGGGTCTATACTTCATTTGTACCTCATAAACAAGTTTGGTAGGAGATGGAGGTGTAAACAGACTAGCTGAGACAACAAGGGAGTCAGCAATCTGATTTTGGGCTCTAGGAATATATGAAATGCAGAAAAAATCAAAGGAGTCTTTGACTCTCCATACCTCATCTCTATAAGCTCTCAGCCTTGGATGCTTTGCTTGGAATGTTTTATTTACTTGCTGAATTATCAGATCAGCATCTCCAAACACCTTCAGCTTCTTTATTCCTCTGTCTTTGGCTGCCTGAAGGCCCAATAGCAGAGCTTCATACTCTGCTATGTTGCTTGTCACCTGAAATACCAGCTTTAGGGACAATTCAACTCTTTCTTACCGTGGGGATACTAGCACCACCCCTGCTCCTGCAGTCTCTTTGGTGCAAGCTCCATCAAAAAACATCTCCCAAATCTGTTCTTCTATATCATGCTTGGCCTGATCTGATTGTTTCCTGATCTGCAATGAGGCCTTCTGAGATTCTTCTATTTGAAGAATGCATGCACCAAAATCAGTGTCCACTGCATATATGGGATGATTTGTAGGATTCTTCTCATCACCAATGATATATGCCAACTGTGCTTCTCTATATAATCTCCTGCTTTCTCCTCCAAACACTGGGACAATTGCATAAGATAGATCATTCTGTAATGTCCCTCCTAGTCTCTTAATCCACCCTCTAGACAACAGCATACCAAACTTCGAAGGGACATCAGCCACCACTATATCCATCATCATACTCTTCATAGGCAGTTGGGTTAAGGTAATGGCTAGATCCTTAATCAATCCGAGGCATTTTACCTTCCTTGAATCAAAAGAGAACAAATCATGATAGGGTCTAGTGATACCAAGGCCTAACTCTTCCATGATAGTTTTAGGCATTAGATTGTGGCTGGCACCTGTGTCTAGCAGACAATTGTGGAGGATTTTATCATGGATAGTCAATGAAACATAGAAAGATGGAGAACTATTATCAGCAGGCTCAATCATGGGACTAAGCACAATAGCAGGCTTATCATCTTACAAGTTGACAGAGTCCATGGAGGTTTGTTTAGACTGTAGATCAAGGGCCTCAAGGATGGGTTTTCTGAACAATTCACTCTTGACCAACTCAGCCAGAGGCACAACAACCTTCAATTTTTGAACTTCTGATTCAAAACTGAAAGAAGATAAAGGCTTATCAGTAGTTTTTACCTCTTGGACTGGAACTTTGAGGGTGACCGGATCAGCTGCTGATCTTCTTTGCCTGGTATGCTGTGAAGCTACTTGGGTAGCAGCTTCTTGTGCAATTGTTTCTTTGGCATTATTTGCATTGGATCTTAGATTATATTTGCGCTGTTGTTCACCTGATTGCAGCACAACACTAGTGTCCCATCCTTGCTTGTTTTTCTCTTGCTGCAATGACTCTTCATATTCAGCCAATGTTAAAAATACAACGCTACCTTTATCTTCCATGCAGTGAATTTCATCTTCCTCTTCTTCAAATTGTTCCCCCTCCATTACTGCATTTTGAAAAGGAGCTTTAACCTTATGATCTTCTTTGGCTTGCTCACCTCTTTGCATGATTTGTAGCTGATCATTTGCTTTTCTGAATGGGTTTGGACTTCTTGGAGCAAACGTGTTTTGCTGCCTTGTTTTGCCTGAAGCCTGCTCTACTTTTAGCCTTGAAACTTCAACATCCAATGACTCTATCATCTTAGTCATTTTGTCTAACTTAGGCTCTGAAGTTGGAGCCTGAGGGGAAGAAACCTCCCATCTCGGCTTTCTCCTATCAATTTGACTTTTCAACTTCTCTGCTGCCATAATATTTGATTCCACCTCGAGGGCTGCTTATTGCATATCATTCAAAGTAGGGAATCTTCTTTCTCTCAACAGTAAGCAGAAATCAAGGTCAAAAGCATTAGCATACGTAAGTTTGGCAGTGGTGGGGGTAGGCTTTACCTCAGCTCGTATTTTACTATACATCTTATTAAATCTTTTATTGAAATCGGGCAAAGATTCACCCTTTTCTCTTTTCAAGTTTCCAAACTCAGTATGATAATATAATAGGTCCTTCTTATCTCCCCATTGCTTCAAAAATGCTTCATCTAATGCTTCAATATCTGTTATAGATCTCTGGGGTAATTCTCTAAACCACTTCCTAGCCTCTCCATCAAGGCTCTGGACAAAAACTTTCATCCATACGTCATTCTCACTGATATCTAAATTGTCAGCATAACTATAAAAAGCTTCAAGATGTTCTTCCGCTGTCACTCCCTCTGTTCCAGTAAATTTGGGCATATATTTTTGATATTCTCATGTAGGCATGGCATTTAAAGGTACAGTCAAGACCAACAGTCCATATCTAGCAACAACGATCCTTTCAATCCTGGTAGGTGCTTGCTGTCCTGCCATATTTGGAATATGTGGAAGAATACTAACAGATAGAGCAGCAGGAGATAATGTAATGGATGGGAAGGATATTGGGATGTTTTGGACAGTATGGGAAACTCTCTTTGGACTGAGATTCAAAGGAGAACTGACTGCAAAAGGGGCTGAACTGATCTCTAAAAGAATTTCTTTGCTAACAGTGGTGGGCTCTAAAACTTCAAACTGTGATTCTTTAGCTATAAACTCATATTTTAGAGATATATCAGAGTTTTTAGGCTTACCTGATCCTGATGCCCCTTTCTTTGATGATTTCTTCGATTTAACAACCTTTTTAGGGTCAAGCAATGGTTCAGCTGGAAACTTCTCCAGATTTCTTCTAGTATGCCTCACAAACTGAGCCACAACTTCAAAGTGGAGTTGCCAAAGGATGGTCTTCCACCAGTGGAGTCGCCAAACAGATGATTACAACCAAATTCTGTGTTCAAACCTTGTCTGTCATCAAAGCTTGAAACTATGTCGTTCTCCCAGGGAAGCTGAGCTTCGATTCTCCTCTCCCCGGCAACGACGCCAATTAATGTTATCACCCCAAGAAACTCACCTAGGTTGTATATCAGTGATGCTCAGGAACATTAAAAATTTAACAATTCTATCGGATGAAATGGTGGATAAATGGAGGATGTGCAACACCTTTACGCCAGATAACCACTTCTACTATGATTGACCCCAGACATGGGTGAACACCCCCAGACTACAAGGCTTTTAACCACCAATTACTCACAGCTTAAGGTAAAGGTGATAATGAAGAAAACTAATCACCCCAGTGGATGCACAGGACCCTTTGATGGCCAGCGGCAACCAGTAAAAGGTCTGTAAATATGGATTCTAATAAATAGACAAGATGACAGCTCTCTATGCATTACAACAACAGAAACCTGCATACATGTTCAGTTATACATGCCAAATTCTAACACAGAGGTGGGATGACAGCCCCTCTAATGATAACTTTTACAGCAAATGAACGAATGCAAAATAGGCACAGCCTGAAACAAGAAGAAGAAATGGAAAGTGAGCAATTGACAACAAAAGAAGCTTGTATCAATTGGAAATGAAGACCAGACGCTGCAGGTTACAAAGTAGTTACAGTCTCCAGAAGTTATAAGGTTACAATAAGCTCTCATTCACCAAACACTCATCATCTGATTACATCTGATTTCTGAGTATATATAGTGTTACAATACAAAATATCTCTGTTAAACAATACGTGGAGGAGCCCATAAATGGCCACCAACCAAATTTACATTTAGGAATGGCCCTCTGATACAATTCTGACTGTGTTTTGAATAGATTTGTCCCTCTCTGGTGCTCTGCGGTCCTTTTTGGGCAGGTGGAATGAAATATGGGTGAAGCCCATAGCCATTGAATGCTTTGAGTGGATCTGCGGTGTCCTACTTCCTTCTCGGCCATACTGCTGATTAACTGTAGTCGCTGAACATTGAAATGGCTCCATCATGACTGATAAATGTTGATCTGTTTGGGGCACGTCCTCTTTCCTGCTCGGCCATACTTTTATTTGAAGGCAGCTACCTACTGCGCTGTACTGCTGCATGCTTGCTTTCATCATCTTCGCGCCACTGAGAAATACCGCCCACCTTGCTATTTTTTGAATATCAAGGGCCCACACACATATATTTTTTCTATCAGGTCTACCTTTCGGATCGCACTGCATATCTTAACCGGCCAATCCTCTGTTTCATTGTATTCGAAAATACATGTAAAAATGTCCCAAAATCATAAAAAATGGCTTTTGCGGACCTCAAATATTATGCCATTCTGCTTTGAAAACCCATCGGGTCCGGGCCTCATCGCATCGGCATTCAGACATGCAATTTTCCATGCACCACTGATTTCCCCGATTGCGATATGCCGACTGCGAAATGGGCCCATACCACTGATTCCTCATATTTGGAAACATATATAAAAACACTGAAAAACACAAAGAAATGCCTTCGCCGGAACTGAAAATATATAAACTTTTATCTCCCAGACCCCATCGGGTCGCATACATGCCTTGTATAAAAGCTCCGCCCCTTTTAAAAGCATCGATAGCGATATCACCGCGGACCCAAAAATTTATGAGAAATAATTTATAACACCATCGGGTTCGGCTTATCGCATCGCAAACATATTCATGCAAAAGGCCCTGCCCCCTTTGTAAGCGCCGATGCAATATCGGCAATCGCATATCGCCAAATATAAAGGCCCAAACCTCTTTTGTAAGTCCTCCATTGCGACCCGCCAATGCGATATCGGCGATTGCTCATCGGTGAGGTCTCCTGAGTCGCTGCCACTGCCCGCCTGCTCCGACTGCGATATGCCGACGCAATCTGGATCATTGATCGGCCAGATCCAATGGCTGATATGATTTCAGACCCTTAAGCCTGCGATTTGAGATTTTTCATGATTTTAGAGTATTTGTGCCTCCCGGTAGTGTATTTCCGCTCCTCCAAGGGCTTTCCTCTTGCAACTTCTTCAACCGGTAGGAAGATTTTAGCCAAAATTTGGAGAATTGAACATCAGAAATGGTTCGCTTGGCATGAACTTAGGTGTGTTTGCAGCCTTTGAGAGTGCTTGAATCCATTTTCTTATCCTTTTACATAATAGAGCTAACATGACCCTAACCCAAAATTGATGCAGGGTCTTCAACGATCTTTAGTCTTGGAAGGTGGTTGCAAACTTGTGTCCCTTTGCTTGCTCTTGATAGGTCCACCCATAAGTTCAACTACAAGTTTGTCTTTAGGGATGATTCCCTCCTTCTCCTCCTTCTTTATTATCTCACCAGGACATGACAGTGTACCTGTTCCTGTAATTCACACATGATGGGATGACATTAATCCGAAAAATCCCTAGTTTAAGATGGTGCATTATTATCCATGAAATTAGCCTAGGACAAGTGATAGACTGGGAGAAAGGGCTCAAAGAGTGTGCATTCCACAGTTTTAGGTGCCAGGGAGATAACTTGATCACAAAGATTGTGTATAGCACAACTCAGGCTTGGCTAAGGAACTTTTCTACACAGTCCTCGTTGAGAAGAAAAATTGCGTAGTGCCCACTGAGGGACAAAATTGCATAGTTCAAGCAAAGAGTGATTTCTAAGGGATGAGGCCCTGAGAGGATAGACTATGGAGTTTCAAGAGGTGAGGGGGACTAAACAACAGAGAGGCCTAAAGGGAAAATATATGCAGTGTTTGAAGGTCGTGAGCTTCGGTTGGGGGAAGGGCACTGGAGGAAGCATATGCATAGTTTTAGAGGCCAAGGGAGGTTGGTCTATTTGTGTATTGCACAGTTCCAGCAAGAAAAGGAAAATATTAAGGGTTAAAGGTGCAAAGTGCGCAATTTAACACAGACCGAGAGCCAAAACTGCACAATTTTGGATGTCAATGGAGGCTATTGGGCTCTGGAATTGCATAGAACATTAGTCCTGGAGGTCAGTGACTACACATTGCATAGTTCCAAGAAACAAGGTCACATCCATGACGGCTGAGACTATGTACTGCACAGATCAGTTAGGGCTTGGTGAAGCCAAGTTTCTCGGTTGGGAAGGTTTCCCAAAAATAGTTAAGTGTGGGAAGGGAGCTAGACTTGTGATGAACTTGACTTGTGCTCACACACTTAGCATACTTTTACAGCATGACAACATAGATCATTGAAACAAATAAACAAAGAATTCCCCTCTGTGCGACTACTTGGTGACAAGATGCGATAAGTGCAACACTTAAGATAGAACTTGGGACAACCATGAGGACACTTGTGCGACAACATTATAGATCTTGTGTATGAATGCGATGGATGTTTACATGGTTAGGAAAAATCATATACATAAAGACTGACCTTCGAAACCACTATAAAAGGCTCGCAAACATTACATAATAGTCAAACATTCTAAAAGATGAAAGCTAATCCAACAATTAAAACAATCCAAAGAACTTCAAGAAAGCTCATGGAATGAGCATGATTATTTGCAACAATCAAGGAAAAAACCAAGGAAGGCTCTAAAATTCGAGTGCAAACCAAAATTTTGGACGGTGTTGCAGCAACTACAACATGAGGATAATTACAACAATATTAATTTGGCAAATCAACTATTAGCTCTAGAGCTAAATATAAGTGAACAAAAAGGTCTTTTTGGAAAAAAAAGAATATGAAATTAATGATTTACAAGTGATAGTTGATCATTATGAATACATATCTCAATTCTGTGTCGTAACCATGCTTGACAAAGAGTTTGACATAATTTTTAGTCGACCTTGGTTCAAGGAATTAGGTACGTTCATTTTAAACACATAGAAAGAATCCTTAATGTTCCCTTACAAAAAGAAGATAGTCATGTTCCAAGACATGACAATGAATTCAAAATTGATAATGCTTTCATCAAAATATCTTAAGGATATTTCAAAACTGATGTCTCAATAGAATCCAGAAACAGTATCAAAGAAACAAAAAGAAATTAAAGAAGTCATATCCAACAAAAACAAGGAAAATTCATGTTTGAAGGAGCATAATTAGAAAATACTTACACAAGTGAGAAAATATAAAGCCAAGAAACACGAGTTAGAATAAGAAAAGAAAATTTCTAAAAATAAATTCAATGAAAGTCTATCAGGAAAAGAAGTGGAAAGTTTATGCTTAAAGAACCTTAACCAAAGGTTATTAGAACAAATCAATTGTTTAAAATATGAGAAGATTGAATACCAAAATAAATTTGACTAAGAAAATGAGGAGCTTTTACATGTGAGACACCATAATCAAAGTATACTCACTCAAATTAAGAAACTTAAGGATGATAAGAAATCATCAAAAAATATATTAGAAGAACTTATAATGAAAGAAGTGTCGAAGTCTTCAGTCCAAGTTGAAGAAAGAAGAACAAATACCGATCGAGTCAATATCACAATTTAAGAAGATGAGAAACCAATAGAAATTAAAACATATTCAAATGTTGCAGTTTAAACAATGGAAATTTCAAGTGATGATTCCATATCCAACTCAACAAAAACAATATCTAAAGTAAAACAAGAATCTGCCACACACATGATAAGGGAAAGTCCAACGAGAAGAACTTATTATCGACATATGAATCATAAGAGAAGACAACTAATTTAGTTTAAATATTTGAACCATTCATAATGGAAACAACAGATTTATGTTCCAAGGAATGCTGAAGTTTGCAGAATCCAATCCTATGATAACCATTCATTACAAATTTCCAGTAATCAGAAGATTCCACAAAAGATTAATCTAGGATTTTCACATCCATTCTCAGTCTGACAATTTTGTCTATCACTCAGAGCATCGTATCATCTAGTATCAATGGAGATGAAAGTTCAAAGGTGAGAAGATACTCAAAACGAGAAAAGAGATCAAACCTTTTCATTAGTAAGCTTTCAGGACAAATCTTTTTGAAGAGGAAGCCAACATTATGAATAATTATATATAACAAATAATGCAAATAATTTTAAAACAATAATAATAATAAATGACGATTAATTAGTAACTAGTTAATGAAAAGGTAAGTCCCTAAGGACATAACCATTAGTGAATAGGTACCTTCTTAGGGTATATAAACATGCCCTCACCCTTAATGTAATTATTCTCATTCATACATTTTAATATATATTCTTGTATCCTCAATTGATCTCTACATATCCCAAGTCTTTTGGAGTGTTTAACCCTCTATGTAACCATTAGTGAAGAGATACCTGCCTAGGGTATATAAGCATACCCTTTCCCTCATTGTAATCATTCACATTCATACATTTTAATATATATTCTTGTATCCTCAATGGAGATCTACATATTCCAAGTCTTTTGGAGTGTTTAACCCACTATGACGAACATTGTTTGTTACACAGTGTAGTTTACACAGGTCACACTTCGTACTTCTTTGTACTTGTAGTCATATTTACCATTCAAAGAAGGAGAGCAAAGAAACCTCACCTTGCAACTGTCTTTTTCTCCTAAAAGGGTTTTAGAGGTCATATGGCGTGTCAAACGCGTGTGTGAGATTTTATATCATTGTTTTCTATTTTCTAAAAAAAAAATATTTTCACGCATACACTATTAACAATAATCTTATGGTATATAAACCTAAATAGATATAAAATTGTAATAGTGTAGATTTTAGATTTTTAAGCATAATTTTACCAGATTTGTTGTGATGAACTATCCAATGGAATATCCACAACAATTTACAAATCAATTCAACACAACTTTTTTTTGTCATTAAAAACTAAAGTATTAAATATCTATTCTCATTGGTTCTCATCTCTTCTTTGATACAATATACGTTTTTCACAATAATGCACTCATCATCACATTGGTCATGCTGTCATAATCCTTAAACCATATTGACATATCCACCTTTTTAAGTATTAATGAAATCTTCTTGGAGAATCTTGGAAACCTTGTATTTTTGAATCGCCATTTGAATCCATGTGTTATGAGCAATGTTGATCCTTGACATCACATTCATCATTCATATTTAGTTTGTTAAGATCTCACCCTTGCCATAACTCATTAGATTGGTCATCATTGTCTCTACTTTTGTGATTTCAAAACACCAAAACAACCTAGTGTTGAGTTATGAATGTAAATTGTAATGGCATTGGAAATTCATTAGTGATATTGATTGTTCATATGTGGTTCAATACTAATTTTTAAATGTAAGAGTAGACATATAGGGAACCCAAGGAAATTAGATCATCTCTCTTTTTCATATGCATATATTCCATCTCTCTAAAGACCTCTAACATGTTAGTTCATAGTATACCTCTAACATTTTAGTTCATAGTATATTTGTTGTATTGGCAACATGTATGTTTGTTATTGGTCATGACATGGTTATAGTGATGGTATCTAATATTTAGCTATTATTTGAGCCATGGAAAATTTTAGGGGCTAATATTAGCCCAATGAGCTAATTTTCCATGATTTTTCCACAAAAAAGATTCACCAATTTCAAATTTTTGTAAAAGACAAGTCGCCCAAATTTTAGAATATAAAATTATTTTACCTTAAAAATTGCCACAGTTATATAGAGATTATACATAAAATCATTATAAATTTGAATAATTTTACAAATATATCAATAAACATTTTATAGTTTGCATATTAGGGATTAGTGAGATTCCCCAATATTTTTAAACTTCAAGAAAATTTTCCATCCTTAAAATTTTCCTTGATTTGAGCTAATCCTACATTGGCCTATTAACCATGTAGTTTGTAATTCATGACATCTCTATTGCTATAATAGATATTCGATATTAAAAAAGATATATATTAATTAAAATTACAATTCATAATTTTTTTACATATTTGGTCAAACTTCTTATAAAGATAATGAGTACATTTAATATAAAACAATTTTTTTTATAAATCAATAAAATTTTCTAACTTGTATGTCCCTGATTAATATTAGATAATAAACTTTGTTAGCCTAAAAAAAACACTTAAATCAACATTACAATATTGAGAAATGTGATTCTATTCATTTGAAAGTTTATGCATCATTAACCCTAATTTCTTTGTTCATTTCTAATTTTTCATCGCTCCTTCAATTTCTTTTTCTTGTTTCCTCCCAAGATGTATGGGATATATCATTTGCAAAATTAATGGTTGCAGCAACATTCATTGATCCTTGGTTGGGGTTCTTAAGCAAGTGATGCAGAATGTAACATAATTGTTGTTATCATCCCATGTGAGCGGAGGTCTGTGAATAGGGACTGATCAGATGAGAATGGTCCCTTGCCGGACTGCAAATTCTTGTAATAGGCGTTATCGAATTGACGAGGAGTTGTGGGATCCATGTTGATGGCAATGGTAGGATCCACGTTCCAAAAGCACATCTGTTGGAGTTGGCTGTCATAGGAAGAATTCAAACTTGGGTCCAAGGCTCTACGAGAACTGAAATTATAGATTCTGTTTGCAAATTGGTTGCCGTGGGAAAATCCCAAGGTGCGGGCTTCTCGAAAAACAAAAGAATTGCATGTTACTAATATTATTTTATCACTAACTTTAGCTCCAGCTTAATTGGAGATCGCATTAATTTAATGTAAACTGTAAACTCCCATGTTCAAATTGCTCAATTAACCTATGCATGCGGCAGGAAAAAATAAATAGTAATTTAGCATTACTATCCGTAAGTCATGAAGACAATATGTTTGTTTACTTTCTTATAAAACGTTAAACCAGCGTACATCTATGTTGATTTGGGTTTTACCCAGCATGGGCCAAGACAAATCGTACAAGTGATGAGTTCTTTGAGAACTATGTTGAAATTCAAGTTGTAAATCTCAATGTGCACTTTTTTTCACGAAAAAAATCTCAATATGCACTCTATCCTTAACAGATCCAAAGATCCAGATTATGTACAACAACGATCCAGATTATGTACAACAATGTAATGACGATAATGTTAAACACATAAGCATTCAAGAACTGTTAAAAATCTCTACTTAGGCTCCACCTCTTGCAGATTAACAGACATTTACTGTCCACTATTAATTTTCATTATGTTCAGAATTGTCAAAGTGGTTGTCGAGTTTAAAACTAGGCATTTCAAAAAGATTGCAGATTTTGAAATAAATGTACTCTTTTAACGAGAGAAACCATTTTCAACTTGGAACCCACAGCAAAAGAACAACTAGAAATAGACACCAGGAATGCATTTTGTCTCGAAATCAATCCCTCTCTATATAGAGAGCAACACAAAAAAAAACATAACATATCTATATGTAAATTAGTAACTCTAATTTAATTATTCATGTTTATTATGTAGATAGTAGGGATTTGTCTTTTATGGAATATTTTAGAACATTTTTAATAATTTTTACAAATCAAAAGTTAAGATTTATTTTAAAATAATTATGCCATTAATTAAAGAAAATGTTTCGATTAAAATTGTGCTGAATAGAATTGTTGAACAAGTGGCACAATATCTTGAAAAACATAAGCCTGTGTTGCAATCTGTGCTAGGGTTTGAGTTTAGGCTTGGTGTTGGTAACCATGGCGGGTTGTTGAGGAGGGAGTTCTGCTCCCTCCTATAGTCAAATAACCACGAACAGAAACAAGGAAATTGATCTGCATCGTTTCAAGAAACCAACAGAGGTGATAACTGAGGATACTAACACAGGAAATACCAAACCTCACGAACAAAGAGCGAATCATGAGGAAGATAGCATGGAGAAGAGAAAAGAGGGCAGTAGTAAAAAAGGTGCACTCCTAAACCCAAGTCGACCATCACTTCTTGGGTCGTTTTAAGTGACCTAGCGCTATAGGTGCACAGAGATCACATGACGGAACACGCGATCATATGCAAATTTATGGGGATTTGGCCAAGAGAAGGCCTTACATGCATGGATAAAGAACCATTGGAAACCTAAAGGGGAAATAAACCTTCACCTCGGATCCAAGAGTTTCTTTACGATGGTGTTCACGAGCTTAGAAGATAAAGACAGAGTGTTTGAGGGAGGACCCTATTTCTACATTATTGCAGGCCTTTACATGCAACCATGGGTGATAAACTTTATCCCAGAACGAGAACGAGAAACGTTCACCTCAGTACTAGTATGGATACGACTTTACTCCCTTCCTTTAGATATCAGATGTGACATTAAGAGGCAAATACACTTCCTTCGCCCGGATTTGTGTGGAAATGGACCTATCTGGGGCACTCCCAGATGAGATCATTTTAGAAGTCTATGATGAAGAATGGGTGTAGGGATTGGATTATGAGCATGTGCCATTTAGATGCCATAAGTGCCATGAGCACGGGCACCTTTACAGAGACTGCACATTCAATAAACTGGAAAGCAACAAAAAAACCACCACAAGTAAAGATACCGAGGGTTTCACTAAGGTGGGGGGTAAGGGGAAAGGAGGAAAGCATAACCTAAAGAAAATCAACGAGGATGGACAACTGAGCCACAATAGTTTCAAAATCTTAGAAGAATATATAGGAAACAATGGGGAAAACCAGAAATCAGAAACTAAAACCAATGAGAAGGATAGGCATGGAAAATTTTAGGGGCTAATATTCGCCCAGTGGGCTAATTTTCCATTATTTTTCCACAAAAAGATTCGCCAATTTCCATTTTTATAAAAGATGATTCGCCCAAATTTTAGAATATAAAATTATTTTACCTTAGAAATCGCCAACGTTATATAGAGACTATATATAAAATGATTATAAATTTGAATAATTTTACAAATATACCAATAAACATTTTATAGTTTCCATATTAGGGATTAGTGAGATTCGCCAATGTTTTAAAGTTCAAGAAAATTTTCCATCCTTAAAATTTTCCCTGAGGATAGGGATACTAGCATGGAGGACATACTAGAGAACAACCAACAACAAGATGATCCACCGAGCATTGTGGAGCTCAGTAGGGACAACGAGATGACCCCAAGTGAGGTAGGAATGGAGGATTATGAATTACATGAGATTCTTGAGAAGGAAAACTTGGATCTGGAAAATTTTCTGAAGTAGGGTATTACCAAAGGAGTTGGCTCCCTGCCAAAAGAGGAGTTTGACAGGGTTCAACAGCTCTTCCTATGGTGATCACAGTCGAAGAGTTCTAGAGTCAAAAGAAACCATGACAGCCAGGAAAATAGAGGGATGAAGATAATGGAGGAAACACAGGGGCACTCTTCCAAGAACCCATGTAGGAAAAGAGGAAGGAAAAGACAGAATGAACTGCTGACAGAATGTGGAAAACTCATGATCAACTCAGGTAAGATGAAATATCTCACCAGTTACTCTTTTACAAACCTATCTTAATGAAGTTTACAACATGGAATATTAGGGGCCCAGGAAGCAGAAGGAAACGAAGAAATCTCAGCAGTAGAATTAAAGAAGAAAACCTAGACATAATTTTCATTCAGTAAACAAAGTGTTGAATGGATAAAATCAGATAAATCCACAACAAATGGTTAAGTAGGTATGAGTATCTAGTGGTTAAGGTAGACAACTCAGTAGGAGGGATTATGATGCTTTGGGATCCCCAAAAACTTGGAATATTGGATGTGGAAGCCTCTAGGAACTATCTTTCACTGGTAATACAACCCGTGGGTGATAAGGAATTTTACATGATCACAAATGTCTACGGACCTCAAAAACTAGAAGACAAACTCAAGCTTCTCACTTCCCTTGAGGAGCTAAGAGAGAGACATACTGATATACCCTGGATTCTGGTAGGAGATTTCAATATGATCAAATCTCTTACAGAGAAAAAAGGTGGCACCAGAACACTAGGTAGAGACTCCATTGCCTTCCAGAACTTTATAAATAACATGAAATTAGTGGATGCTGAAACATTAAATGGCACTTTCACTTGGAACAATAAGAGAGGAGGGGCTTCTCAAGTTTCCTCTAAACTGGATAGATTCTTGATCCCAGAGGACCTATCTCTCATGGGCCCTGACATGTCAACTTTTATCCTTCCATTTGGAGGTTCAGACCACTAGCCTGTCCATCTTGAAGCCACTTTTATGGGTACACTGAGGAATAGATCTTTTAGGTTTGAAAATATCTGGCTCTCTCACCTTGACTTCACTAGCAACATTGAGAAATGGTGGATGGAAGAGTTGCCCTTTCAAGGCACTAAAATGTACATGCTACAACAAAGAGTTAAACACATCAAACCCAGACTCAAAGATTGGAACCAAAAATAGTTTGGCAACATTTTCAAAGCGAAAAAAGAAGTTGAGCAAAAACTTCAGGGGATTAATTAGCTTATGATCACAGATGGATTTACTGAGGAAAGGAATACTGAAGCTGATGTTCTTCAGAAGGAATGGGATGATAGGTGCAGGCAAGAGGAGATTTTCTGGAGACAAAAATCGAGAGTACAATGGATTAAAGAAGGGGAAAGAAACAAAAAGTTTTTTCACAAGTCAACTTTGAGTCACAGGTCACATAACAGAATTTTGAAACTCAAAGATTCTCAAGGAAAAGAGCTAATCACCCACAAAGAAATGGAATTTGTCATAGTTCAACACTTCCTTAACATTGCAAAGGAGCCTCTCTTAGATAGGTCACAGTTTATTAGTAAATTCACAAGGTACATCCCTAAGCTGGTAACAAGGGAAGACAATCATAATCTCAATAGGCTAGTATTTGAAGATGAGGTCAGGGAAGTTATCAACGAGATGCAAAATGGGAAAGCTCCTGGCCTGGATGGTTTCAATGTGGACTTTTTCAAAGCATGCTGGAAAACAGTCAAACAAGACATCCTTAATGCAGTTGAAGACTTAAGAAGATCCAGATTGGTCTTGAAGGCTCCCATTGCGTCTTTTATAGCTTTAATTCTGAAGCAGGAAAAAGCCATCACATTGGACAGATCCATACCCATAGCTTTGTGTAATGTGGTGTACAAAATTATTTCCAAAGTGATTGCTAACAGAATCAAGCCCCTTCTTCCAACTCTTATCTCAAAGGAGAAAACTACTTATGTGGAAGGAAGAAAAATTCTCAACAATATCATTCAAGCTCATAAGATGGTGCACTCTTTGAAAAACAACAAGCAAGCTAGAATGATCATACAACTTGACCTAGTGAATGCTTATGACAAACTAAGCTGGTCTTACATCAGAGAAATGTTGAAAGCTTATGGTTTTGACCATAATTGGATGAGATGGGTCATGGCCCTTGTATCCATGACCAATTTGTCAATCCTACTTAATGGATTTCCCTCAAGAACATTTATGCCTTCTAGGGGTCTAAGAAAAGGAGATCCGCTCTACCCCTTCCTCTTTGTGATCATGATAGAAGGGCTAGGCAAAGCGATAAAAATGGCAAGTGTTGAGGGAAGAATCCAGGGTTTGAAACTCACCACAGATGGCGTGGGTTCAACTCACCAACAATTTGTGGATGATACTATGCTGCAAGGCATTCCCATGGTCAAGGAAGCCAAAGCCTTTAAACAAATCTTGAATGACTTTGCCATGGCAACTGGTACAAAGGTAAGCCTTGACAAATCAAAAGTTTTCTTTTTTAACACTAACATTGTTATTCAAAGAAACCTTATCAGAATCCTAGGGTTCCAAAGGGATCAGTTACCCTCTAAGTACCTTGGAATGCCCGTTACAGAAAAACCTCTAAGAAGGGGAGTTTGGGAGCCGACCATTAACAAACTTCAGGATAGGATCCGGAAGTGGACATGTAGATCTTTGAATTTAGCAGGGTGCCTTGTGCTCACAAAAGTTGTCCTACAGGCCATACCCATTTTCATGATGTCAGCTCTTCCTATTCCTAAAGGAGTTTTGCAAAATATTAGGAACATCCAAAGAGATTTTCTTTGGGGAAAAGGGGAAGATCAAAAGAAATGGGCTTTGGTAGCTTGGGATAAGCTCTACAAACCTAAAGCCCATGGAGGTTTAGGGCTTCATGACCTTGAAACCCTCAGTAGAGTTTCGAGTGCAAAGATTTAGTGGAGGTGGCTCAAGGATTAGGCATCCCCATGGGCAAAATTTTGGAAAAACAAATATGCACAAAATTGGTAGGAGAGAGATCATATTCAAATGTTTGGGCTTATCAAGGGCTCCCACATTTGGAATCTTGCTTGGGAAAATACAGACATTGTCCAGTTGCATAACTTCTGGGAGATCCGAGATGGGAACTTGGCAAGATTATGGAAGGATAACTGGAAGCAAGAACCAAACCTATTTAGAGAAGAACTAACCGAACTCAAGAATGACACTGACAACAAAGGTTTATGCATGGTAAGTGATTTCTAGGATCAAGTAAGGAACAATGGAAAATGGAGGACTTGGAAGGATCTAGGCTATAGGGAAGAGAGCCCTTTGAAAGCTTAGGCAAACTCTCTTGCTATGGACTTAGAACAAAGGAAAATTTTGGTTTCATCCTCGTTTGACCAACTAAGATGGGGAAGAAACATAGAAGGTAACCTTAACCTCAAAGAAGCTAAGCAGATAGCCATAGGGTGTGATTATCAATACCCTGATAAGGCATGGAAGGACCTTTGGCAGAACTCGCATTGGATGAAAATAAAGATGTTCTTGTGGTTGTTTCAACAAAAGAGAATTCTAACTTGGGAAAATCTTCTGAAGAAAGGTTTTTTTGGCCCATCCAAATGCTATCTGTGTGGTACACAAGAGGAGACAATGGAACGCTTACTCAACCTTTGCCCTTTCACCTCAACCTTGTGGGATTGGGTGGCCTCAGTCTTCAGACAAACTGACAAGGATGGCCTCAGTATTACCAACACTCTCAGGAATTGGAGAAGAAAATTCTCAAGAAATGAGCTCATCAACAACACTTGGACTCTAGTTCTAGGCTTCCTACTCTGGGATGTCTGGAAAGAACACAATGGCAGGATTTTCAAAGGCAAAACTGGCTCAACCTAGAACACTATTACAAAGATATTAAGACAACTCAAAGATATTGTTTGTGCTATGTTAGGGAGACCTCCTGAGGAACCGACTCTACCATAGGACAAGCATATACTACTACAGTTGGGTCTCCAGTCGCAAGTTCCCTAGAGCATACATAAGGAGGTAAGCTAGATAAATGTTGATAAAGACTTTTGGCAACCTCCACCTCATGGTTTCTAGAAAATTAACATAGATGGAGCTTCTAAAGGTAACCCAGGGATGGCTAGGTTTGGCAGGGTCATAAGAGATGAACAGGGGTGCATAAAGGATATCTTTCATGGTCATCTAGGAATGACTACAAACAACATGGTGGAGTTCATGGCCTTAGAACAGAGCCTGGAAATACTAATTGAGTCAAATTATCATAATGAAATTATTGAAGTTGATTCAGAATTGGTTATTAATGCGGCCAAGCAGATCTCAATGGAAAAGCACCTGAAAAATTATCCAAACATTGATGACTTTTGTAGGTCTTTCAACGCATTCATACCCACCTACAAACCCTAAGACCATCCAATCTCGTTCATGTGCAAAGAAAATCCAATATGCTAGCTGATTGTCTAGCGAATGAAGGAGTGTTGTGCAAAGAAAGTTACAATAGGTATGCGTGGGATTTAACACCCTTGGGGAATTTGCGGCAGGGTTGTCAAAGATAGGCAAAGAAAGACATGGAAAACTTCCATACCATTAGGTTTGAACAAGAAGAAAGACTAGTGGAAGCCAGAGAAAGAAGGGTTGTAAGCCTTTCTTAACTGTTTGGTTTAAAAAAAGGCGGGGTGGGGGAAGAGAGAAGAAAATTGCGCAAATCAGAGGATTCCACAGGGGAGAGGCGCTTGGTAATCAATAGGCCTCTTAGCAGGTCATCAGCCATGGATCCTAACTGCCTTTGTAATCGTATGGCCATCGGGTGGAAAAGTAATTGGAGGATAACCACAAAAATGGACCCCATACTCTATAGATAAGTGGTTTATCTTCCCCATTAGGTTCAAAAAGGAAATTAAATACAGTGCATGTTTTCTCTCTGATATCTTGGAGGAACGTTAGATCATTAGGGGCTTTATCGTATGAGTTTCGAGTTTTAAAAGTGCTTGAAACTTATGTTTCAAACCGGAACTGAACATTCGTTAAACTCTATCTCACTTTCCTTATTGGGTCCGTGCACCCGGTAAAAGGGACGCTTGTTGCCAAATTGCTAGTTTCATGACCATCGAATCTCACGAGATCTTTGGATGGAGATTTTTTTGTAAGCCTTAGATTGAGGGTTTCGAGTTCTTTTTCAGGTTGTGTACTTGGTTACCCTTTATAGGGTTAGCCTGTGTTAGTCATTACATTGTAAGGCCTTGTAAATTATGTAATATTTCTTTCAGTTAATAGAAGGCTCCACTCTTATTTGACCAAAAAAAAATTAAATAAAATGTTTCTAAAATATTATTTTAATTATTCATAATGACATATGCTATTTTATAGATGTAATAGTAGATATATGTCTTTTTGATTAATCACATTATTGGGATTTGGTTGAAGTTTAGAACCAACTAATGTGGTTCATCCTCAGGACAAGGTGAGAAATCAATCCATCTGTATGAATAAATAGTATGGATGCATCACTTCCCAGAGTTATCTATTGAAAATTAGTCATTGATAAATTAGTTAATAACGCTCGCAAAATATTATTTAAAAATAAGTGGTAAGGAAATTGTCTATTAAAATATTATATGTTTTGTTAAAAACTAGTTCTTATGAATAAATAAATATAAACATGTTATCACAAAATTTTCATAATTATTTATTGATATTATTAGTTTATATAATATTATTTGTTAGGCGTTAACTTATTCCCATTAAATAAAAATATAACCATGTTGATCTATATAAAACTAGAGTTATAGGTTAAGAATTGGTACTAGAAATATATTAATAATTTATCATAATATATAAAATGAAAAAAAGAGTTTACATCTTATATTTAAATATAAATAAGTTATTAGGTGTATACATATTATAGTTATGAAGACCCACTTAATTATATTGTAAAAAATAAATGGTACTGACGAACTAAACATTTATAAATATTCAAAAAGATGAATGGTCAAGAGGGGAAACAAAATAATAGCTAATATCTAGAAGGTTACAAAAATATGTATAATTTAAAAAGAGGTTGCTAAAAAATAATTACTATGATAAACAAGCGAAGTTAAAGAATATTACTAAGAATAATAGGGGCCTATAAATGATGAAAACATAAGAAAATAATAGTAAAAAATTATAAAATATAAAAATCAGATAGAAAAGAAGAAAAAGGAGAAGAGAGGGAGGTTAAATCATGAACAGAGAGTTGAAATCCATCTCTTACTCAATTTCCAACCATAATCCCTCTTAAGATTTCTGGCATGCCTCTCAATCTCAATTGCTTTCCTAAGCTTCCTATGGTGGAAGTGATCAACCCTAGCAATTATTTTGTATTTATCGATGCAGACATGGTGTTTCGATTTCTCTGCATGTTCAGCTAGGGTTGATGAGCGAGAGCAATTATGTCTAATATCTACAACATGCTCATGGATTCTCTCTTTAATATACCTATCTGTTTCTCAAATATAGGGAATACCACAGGAGTAGAGAACAAGGTAGACACCCTTCATGTCTTTAGGGTCAATAGGGTTTTTATCATATCCAAGATAATCTTTAAGGGTATTGAGAGGCTTGAACGAAGAAGAGACATTAATCTTCCTCAGGATATGGGAAATCATGTATGTGGTTCCTTGGGTATACGAGAGGTGAACCTTAGTGGCAAGATCAACACAAGTAGGTTTAATTCTTGGCACTTTGTAAACCCTATGAAAGGTCTTGAGGCTTTAAGATCTTCTATACCCATTATTTTTAAAACCCTTAAGAAGATGGAATTTCTCTTGTTCAACGTCACTATCATTAGAGATTCTTAGAGCATGGGTAGAAAGAGCGATGAGAACACTGGATTTCTGAGCTGAAAAATGATGAGAACTAGCATAGAGATACAGTTCCGTGTGAGTTTTCTTTCGAAAAACTTAGTGACAAACGGAACCATCATCCATCCTCGAAAGGAGAATGTCTAGGAAGTGAAGGCATCCATTCACCTCAAATTCCATCGTTAACTTGATGGAGTCTGATTGAGAATTAAGGTGTTTAAGAAACAAATCCAACTTCTCATGACCATGAGACTAGATGACACAAGTATCATAAAAAAAACTCTTCCACGTTTTAGGGTGAAATTGAGCTGTGGTTGTGGCTACTCATCTAGAAGCTAGAGGAAAGAATGGAAGTCCAGAAGTTGGGGGATCATCCCAACCCACTGCAAGCAAGAATAAGGAGAAAAGAAAGCAGAAATGGAAAGCAAGGAAGGCTAACACTGCACAGAAAAGCAAGGGCTTCATGC
>APFE031450278.1:0-25373 GCA_000404065.3 Pinus taeda | reverse complement strand
TGGGGGCAGTCTACCCATTCCTTTACTGTAGGAAGGGAGTTCATCAACGTCATATCCGGCCATCTATTCGGTCCCACCTCCAAGCAACCTAGTCGTTTCCTTCGATTGGAATCTACTAGGCAGACCCCGTTTACTGGCTAGTGTACCATTCTGAATCATTGTACAAGCTTACAGGATGGTCCTAGCTGGTACCATCATAGATGAAGGGGCTTCTGTGAGTATCCTTTCCTCAACTACATGGAAATCGCTTGGTTTTCCATCGCTTCTACCTGAGATGACAAATCTGATAGGCTCCGACAAAGGAACCAGTCGACCGTTAGGGATCCTTCCCAATGTGCCCATAACCTTGAGAAGGAAAACCGTTTATATGAAATTAATGGTGGTCCAAGGACCTCTAGATTATATTCTACTCCTTGGGCGCGACTATATTTATAGCATGGGAGCCATTGTCTCCTCACTCTTTAGAGTAATGTGTTTTCCGCATGAAGGCCGAGTGGTCCAACTCGTAGACCAACTTTTGTTCCCCGTCTCACACATAGCTAATAGTCAAATGCCATCACTAAATGGTCTTTTCACATAAGGAATGTCTCATCAATCTCTATTTTGTCCACCTGAAGAGCACGAGTGATTCAGGAGAACATGACTGAAGCCCAGGGGGCATGCACCCTGGCCTGCTCTAGCAGGGAAACTCTAGGTATAGAGTAGGTTTCCGTGAAGGAAAATGACTGGTCCGATACCCGTCCATAGAGGAAGAGGGAATTAGACCAGAATAAGATTCCTTCATCAAGGTTAGGTGGTTGGGATTTAGAATCACCTTTGTCCAGATGGACTAAGCCAGGAAGTGTTTCTATATGCTATGTGGATGGAAACTATCTTGTAGATGCGAGAACTTCTAAGTGGTAGCTAGGAAATTTTTCACTATACCTGGGGCATGAAAACTTTTTTGCATGTGAGCGAAGAGCAACCATTTATTTTCTTAGTTTGTAGATTCTCAAACCCTTTAAACTCATAGGATTGGTCGTTCCTAACTTGCATAAATAAAGGATGTGGGGCAAAGTTGTCAAAGGTGCAAGCTCCATAAAAAATGGCATCTGTAGATGAGATATCCTTGTTATATGACTGGCACGAGAAGTTTTTATGTGGAGTTCAAGCTCGTTAAAAATTAAACCTAAGCAATGAGCAAATGTTTCCTTCAAAGTTTAAGCTCATTAAAAAATGAACCAATTTCCAGTAAATAACCATTGTGAATTCATTATCATCAGCTTTTAAGCCTTGGTCGTGTTCTCATCATCACCTCCACTCTGTTTTAGCCGATCATATGCCTCCATTTGATTGTTTACCCTTTTGACGAACAACTGAGATGAGTGATCTTGCTAGCCATCCTTGTGACACTGCCTGATTGGAAAATTCCAAACCTTACCTAGAATCAGCTGCTACCCGAAATTATCACTCGTTCCTCAAAAAATGAGTCTCCTTTAAGCTCTTTTCACCTAACTCGTAAAATGTGAAAAGATTGTCGAGCTATTGGCCTCACCAGCTTGTTAAAGTCATCGGAAGTGCTATCCCTCCTCTAGATTTTAATCTTTTTGGACCTGAGGGATTATTACACAAAAAGATCTAGCGCTTGTCTTATTCGACTCATTAAAACTATCGAAGAGTCATCCCTTTCATATTATTTTACGCTTTTTCAGACTTAAGCGATTATATGAAAAAAAAAGAAGCATTGGAGTTTCCTTTCCGTCCCTTTTCAGACTCTCTAAAATTGTAAAAGGACCAAGTTATCATTGTTGTTAAACTCGTTAAAATCAATAGCAACAAACTTGTCCAAATGGACAAGAATGAGTTTCACTATCGCTAGGCTCGTTAAAACATAGCGACGGGTTTGCCCGAAGGGAGGATTATAGAACAAGCATATGTTATCCTCCTCAAGCTTGATAAAATAAAAAGGGTACTCGGTCGCAATGATAGGCGAAAAATTGGAAGAAACTTGAAGAAACTTTATTGGTCGCAAGTCACTCTTGAACATGAACTTTCACTCCATGTCTGAGTCGGGTTGGGCTTTATTCCATACCGATATATCCCATTGGTCTGTCACACCATCCATCTTTGGGGTTAATGCTACCAATCCATTTTCAGTGTCGCTGGTATGTTAAAGAGAAGTCACTCAGAGAATTCACCTGTGTCTCATCCGCTGCAATACATTCACACTCCATTCTTTCATGACCACCACCCTAAACCCTGTATCATCATATCGTTTTCACCTCCAAAATCATTTGCTCCGTTCTATGTCATAGATGTGGGATTCATTAAGGCCCTCCTACGACGAGTCACTTCTTGTTGAAATCAACTCATTATCCAAGAAGTCGACCTAGGGACAATCCCTTCTAGTACTTTGAAGCTTGCATGCCTCAATGGCAAGTTTCTCACTTTCGGCGATAGGTTTACATAAATGGCCTTCAACTGAGAGATTTTGCGTGGCGTTTGATGCCAAGTCCCTTTTTCACACCACGCGAATTGTACTATAGTACCTTGAGGGTAATTGTCATTATTCGTGATTCCTCTCACGCCTGTCAATAGCTTACATCATTGGCTAGTAATCATGCGATGTATTTCCATGTTCGACTCCAAAACATCTTTCACATGGATCAACTTGTACTCTGAGTGAAGATTGAATTAGTTGTGAAGACCCCAAATCTAATTTCATCCATTGGGGCTGCGATATATTCAGGAATATAAAGACATCAAATGTACATCATTGCCAAACAGATGATCATCCAAATAAAAGGATGATGACTCCGTCCGAATCATCAGTCTTCTATACAGACGGTTATCTGTCCTATGTACATGAAAATGAATTTATAAAGCTGAGCATGGGAATTCCCACCTCAGCTAGATCATGAAAAGTACTATGAAGCTAATTTATTGTATTGTATCTTATTACAGGTCACCTTCGAGCTCGAAAAAACTTCGGATCCTCATGATAAAGCATTTCACCCGACATCAAAAGATTAATGACCTCATGCTTTAGGGCACAACTGTTATAGACATTTTTGGGCACTGCAACCCCAATCATAAATGTCCATAAACCAAAGGCTCCTAAGTCCCTAAAAGTGTTGCTTCACTCCCTAAATGAACAACATCAGCTGATTACATCATCTCCCATAAGTTGTCCACAGAAAACTGCTCAGAACTGGTCAAACCTGGACCATACAAAATTCCCAGGGTAGAGGGTGTGATGCATCTTACCTACTCAGTGTAAAGTGTGCGATGCATACTAGAAAGCCCTTATATAGGTTGTGATGGGTGAGAATGGACAAATGGTAGAGACAGTTTGCGAGGTGGAGGATCATAGAATCTTCCAAAAACTTCTCCTTTGACACTTGCCTCTCTGAAGTTGCCCAGGGATGAGTAAGAGATCATCAATCTCCAAGTGGAATCAAGAACTATCAGAGAGGACACTAATCAAAATCCCAGAAGCTAACTCACCCCCTACAATCATCTATATATGGATCCCTCATGTTAGAGATCCAGAGGCTGGAATCTTGTATCTTGTAAGGAAGTGTTGTTGGTTTCCTGGTGCAACATCATAGTGTTGGGTGATCTAAGCTTTACATGAGATGAAGAAGGGATTTCATGCTGGAGGATGATGCTGGGTCAGAACAATTTGTTGTAATCCTCTTTGCTATTCTTGATATTAATAAAGCTATTCAAGTTTTCCTCCACATTCTTGTATGTTTGATGATTATGCTTTTTTGTGGCAATAATATCTGGTCCTGTATTGCTTTATGATTGTTAGATCTCTGTTCTTCGATATTATTATGTTGCTTTGATTCCATAGTGCTCTTGAAGCTGGTAGACGAAGAAGAAGCGGCAAAGACTATCAGAAAGAAGGAACCAAGCAAGAAGCACAGACTGAGGTTGGTGTCCTTATTCCCTCTTATCTACTTCTCATAGGAAAGCGAAGTAGTTTTAGTTTGTTTTTGGTTTTTCCTAAGATAGCTACCAATTTAGTGGGACTAGCAGCCCCGAGTGGACACTAGATTTCCCGATAACACCCTCCTGATCAATCTGAAAAAGAAACTCACTTCTATCAAAAAGAGTAATACCAAACATTTTGGGTATCGTACCATCCTTTGAAATTTCTTCTTTGAGAGGATACTAGGGCTTTGACCTAAAGTTCTCTCTATCGTCAATAGCCTAAGGGATCCGCGTATAGGTAGATGGGCTGATTTGATGAAGAGACTAGGGGGTGGCAAGGTCCCTAGAAAAACTTTTGATGACGAGTTTTGCCTTCGCTAGGAACAAGAATTTATTGTCACCGAGGACTACCCCTATGCAAGTATGGACTTCAGAGGGGATCCAAATCTAGTGCTTCCACCAAAGCCTACATGGGGTGCCATAGGTAAAAATATTTTTGAAGTTTTTAAAGTTATTTGATTTTTTTGTATTTCAAAAATTATGAATTGAAATTATTTTTGATGAGACAAATATTTATAAGGAGAGCTTCAGCGTAAATCACATAAGAAAGATTTTTGCCAACGTGTTTCGAACCAACCAATGTGGTTCATCATCAGGACAAGTTGAAAATACAGATCTAGCCCATCGTGTTAAATAGTATACGCAGAGACTCCAACAGCTAAAACTCTCCAACGGCTACTTTATCAATCAAGAACCCTAGTCAAACTACCTCTAATTAATATAATATTAAAATACAACCAAAGGTTACTCAATTGGAAAAAATTCATTTATTTAATTTCAATTATTACCTTTTTATACGAAAAATTGTATAAATATATATATGTTAATATTTAATTAATTAATTCTTTAAATCTAACCTATATATATGTATATTCTAATGCCCTATTTGTTATTATTGTTACCCTAATTTCAATTAATTATATTTATAATTAATTTATACTTAATTTTATGTGTAAAATAATAATATATATATTAATAAATACTATAAAAATAATAAATTAATTAATTTATATTAATATGTATATGTCTTAAATATAAATGTATTATATTTATAGAAAAATTAGGTTAATTACACATAAATTTAATATTATGTATAAATTAATTATTAATGTTATATGATAAATTATAATATCATTAATAAATAATTAACTAATTAATATTTTTAATTAGTTTAATGAAAGTCCCCGAATTTGTTAAGGTTTATATATTCATTATTGTTACCCTAAATTTAATAAATTATTATAATTAATTTATACTTAATTTATGTGTAAAGTAATAATATATAATTATAATACTATAAACAATAATAAATTAATTAAATTTATATTAATATAATTTATGTTAATAATAATATATATATTAATAAATACTATAAAAATAATAAATTAATTAATTTATATTAATATGTATATGTCTTAAATATAAATGTATTATATTTATAGAAAAATTAGGTTAATTACAAATTAATTTAATATTATGTATAAATTAATTATTAATGTTATATGAATAAATATAATAATAATTAATAATATCAAAAATAAATATTAAATATTTTTAATTTAATTTATAAAAGTCCTAAATAATAATATTATGTTATGGTTAATATAATGTTACATATGGGACTATGAATAATTAATGGTACTAACTGTTTAAGAGACTGTTAATTAAATTGCCCTTGTGTTTTTAAATTAGGTTAATTACAAATTAATTATCTATAAATTAATGTTATATGAATAAATATAATAATCATTAATAAATATTAACTAATTAATATTTTTAAATTAGTTTATGAAAGTCCCAAATTATGTTAAGGTTTATATAATGTTACATAAGGGACCGTAAATAATTAATGGTACTAAATGTATAAGATACTGTTAATTGAATTTCCCTTATGTTTATATATTTGATGTTAATGATATACGACTAATGTAAGCTTGATTTTAATGAATTATACATAAAAAAGAGATGCTGCCCAAGAAGAGGATAATCATACGAAGAACGACGCTGCCAAGGATGAGCGAAACATGACTGACACGAATAAAAGCACGCCCACCCAAAGAGACAAATATTCTTACAAAATTATTTGATACATGATATAGATGTCGCACTAGTAAAATCTATGGGTCTACCCAGGCATAGGCGTCATGGAAGAGATGCAAAGAGTGTCACAATGGAGACTGAGAGACTCCCCCATTTTGTACATAGGAACTTGGATAAGTTGACTCACCAGGTACCTATGACAATGATAGAGGATATACCAAAGGCTACGCAGAGACGCGTGGTAGGAGTACCACGAGATTGGGTGCGACTCTTTCAACGGGCAGCTAATGTCATCATATTCTTCCAAGATGCACATTCGGGGCTGGACCCATAGATATAGATTAGAGATGTTCAGATTTTGATAGGCATGATTAGGCTTAAGCCTTAATTTTGTAGGACATTTTGTCCTGATTTTGTAAAGATTTTGAGCACAAAACGTATATCTATATACAAATGGTTTCATGATGTGTTGATCATATATACAGATGATGTTCAATTATTTTTTATTTTTAATGTGATGAATGATTAATATGCCAATCTAATGCTTGATTAGCTATGGAATTAGGAAATGAGTTTTCTGATCATGGAATATGAATAAATGTGATAAAATTAAATGATAATTGTAATAAACGCACTCATAGAAATTGGCGATATAATTAAGGATCTCTCAAGTGATATATGTTTTTTAACTGAGAAACCTCTAGCTGTGAATCCAGGTATACTACTAAAGGATCAATACCAAGAGATATTGCTTCATATAGTAGGTTAACCACAATATTATATTCGAAAAAATTATTTGAAGCAGGGCTGATACATATGCCTCTTGAAAACAACAACTGGCCGAATGGATAGTAAATCACCCAAGCCGGGGAAGCCAAATTTTGGGTATGTCGACTAGCACCATCAACGAACCCTAGATATACCAAATCATCCATTGATACCTTCCAAAGTAGCTCAAAAATATCGATATCACTATAAAAACTATAGACAAATATGCACAAATATATAAAATATCTACAATCAAGAAAATGCTAGGCAGAAATCTAGGCGTAATACTTTTTAGGATAAAGCCCATTTCTAGGCTCCGACAACTCGTTTCCATCAAAATCAACCAATTCATAAGCTCCTTTTTAAGACCTTTTTAATTATAAAAGGACCGTACCACATGGCTTTAAACTTACCTACCCTCAAGGCATCTTTGTCTTGTTCATAGATCAGGACAATGTCACCTTCAAAGAAAACCCTAGGATGCATAGCCTTATCATATTTGACTTTCACTCTCTTTTATGAGCCTCATTAATTGTGGTAGCATCTCAACACTACTCGCCAATATGTTCCAAATGAATGAGGTGTTTGTCAAGACTAGAAGTGTTTGGAATAAGTTCTATAATTAATTTAATTGAAGGAATTGCACATTCCACAGGGAAGATTGATTCTAAACCATAAATTAGCTAAAAAGGAGTGAAACCCATAGTGGTCTTAACCAACATCTAGTATGCCCAAAGCGCAAGATATAACATGGTATGCCAATTGGATCGAGCCTTATTAATTTTCCTTTGCAATATAACTTTCAGGGATTTATTCACAGCTTCCACCTGACCATTGACCCGAGGATAGTAAGGAGACGAATGCTCCTGCCAGAAACCCAACTTAAGAGCCAATTCAGCCATCATCTTGTTCTGAAAATAATTGCCATGGTCAGTGACAATCTCCTTTGGAATACCGAAATGAGAAATCACTTTGTTGAAAAGAAACAAGGTTGTTGTTTCACCATCATTTATAACAGTGGGCATAGCTTCAGCCCACTTGGTAAAGTAGTCCACTGCTACAATAACATACTTATGAACCTTTCTTGAAGGTGGGTTACAAGTTGTAAAATCAATGCCCTACTTTGTGAATAGACCGACGATAATAATAGGAAAAAGAAGTGTTGGATGAGCGCGCATTTTCCCAGCATAAACCTGACAAGGATGGAATTTTTTTACTGCTTCAACGCAATATTTGAAAATCGAAGGTCAAAGATACCCTACACACAAGCATTTTTTGGCTATAGGAAGCCCAGATAGATGACCACCACAAGATCTATTGTGGAAATCATTCAACACTGACTCAACCTCTTCTAAGGTCAAGAAGTGTGTAAATATTGAATCAACCCCACAACGATATAGAGTGTCACCAATAATAACATAACTTTTCGCTAAGTGACACAATTTTCTTCACTCATCCTTTTAGAAAGAGAGGGGAAATTTTGAAGTCTGAAGATATATTATAATATCTCCGTACCAAAGATCTTGTGAAGAAATAAGAAAAATATGCTTCTCATGGAATGATTCCTCATAAATTATTTCTTCTTCACAAGGCATCTCTGAAAGTAATTCTGCAAAAACTAACAATTTCTTATATTTGGATGACAAGAACTCGAGATTGAACTCTTGTAAAATAACCATCCATCTTTTATATTTTCCCCCAATCACTCACCTACTGAGAAAAAACTGAAATGGATTGACAACCGCCAAGACAAAAGTTTTTCTAAGGAGAATATAGTGTCATTTTGCTGTACAACATGAACTGCCAAAGCTAATTTCTCTACAAGAGAATATTGTAGTTCAAAACCTACCAAGCCTCGGCTCAAATAATAAATCACATGCTTGTGGACAACATCATCTTCCTGAACCAAAACCATAACAATGGTTGTTTCTACCATAGCGAGATATAAGAGAAAATCCCTGCTATAATCGGGTGGACTCAGTAATGGAGTAGAGGTGAATGATTTTTTGAAAGAATCGAATGAGCACTGAGCAAAATCATCCCATAGAAATGGAACTCCTTTCTTCAACAATCACTTAAATCCCTTTGTAATCTCAACATAATTGACAATAAATCTCCTCATGAAATTGGTTTTTCCATGGAGACTTCGAAGTTGACGGATGGTAGACGGGGGAGGCTACTGAAGTATTGCCTCAACCTTGAAAGGATCTACATGAATCCCTTCATTTGATATGATGAATCCCAATAATTTACTAGAAGTGACAGTAAAACACATTTATTTGGATTCAACTAGATTTTCTAAAAACGAAATCACTCAAAAACCAATCAAGGATGATGAGAATTATCAATTCTTTTCGAGAACAAGTAGCTAGGTCATCCAAATACGCTTCAATGATATGTTTGATATCATGGAAAGCATAGGAAATGGCCTGCTGAAAATTAGCTCCAACATTTTTAAGGCCAAAAGGCATTTTCTTGTATGAAAAAGTACCCCGGGGGTAGATAAAGGTTGTCTTATGTTGATTTTCAGGACATATAGTAATATGATTATAACCTGAGAAACCGGCCATGTAGGAGAAAATATCATTTCCCACACATGCATCGATAATCCAATCAATAAATAGTGTGGGGAAATTATGTTTAGGACAAGCCTTATTTAAATCCATAAAGTCTATGCATACATAGATCATTCCTTATTTTTTATCAACTGGGACTGGATTCGAGACCCAGTCAGTGAACGAAATGAGGTATATGAAACCCACCTTGAGCATCTTCTCAATCTCAATTTTGATATCTTTTTATTTCCTAAGGTTTACCATCCGAAGCTTTTTCCAAATAGGCTTCACATTCATGTAAGTATTGATCTCATAATGGACTATTGATGGATTAGTTCCAAGCATTTCATCGTAAGAGCAAGCAGACACAACACATAATTCTTTAAAAAGATCAATATATATTTTAATTTTTTTAGGGGAGTATTCAGATCTAATGAAAACATTCTCGATTATATTGGAATTCCTAGAGATGTTCACCGGAATAGTTTCCTAAATAAAATAAAAAACGTTTCCTTTGGCAAAAATCTGTGCTGGAGAAAAAGCGTTTAAAATTGTGTGAATATCACTAGTGAACAAAGGACTAGACAAACGTGATTCTACTTCATGCAAGTCTCGAAGAAAATATGGCCGATGATGCAAATCATCACATCGTCTATCTATACCCATCATTTCTTCTATTATTGCTTCCTCAGATGGTAAAACAGTATCAAGCCATTTCATAGAAGAAGTAGAGTCAAGAGTCCAAGCCAAAGCCACATCTCCATCCAATTCCTCTGGTGAAAGAGGAGTAGGATCGAAATCTGCAGTGTTAACAGTAAATTGATAAGCAATTTTAGCTGCAGACATAGGATATTCCATTCCACTTACTTTCCCTACTTCTAATGTGGCAATAGAAGAGGGTAAGGGCCAAGGATATGAAAAATAATGAGTTCTGAGGAACTCTCTTTGAGAAGAGGTCTTGGATGGTGAAATAGAATTTATTCAAGCAACAAGAGAAGGAAGATCAAAAGTACCCATCAATGAGGAATAACTTCCAACTGCTAAATTATCAAGAGGTTTCTTGGGATTATTCATGAACGGAACAGAGGAATCAGAGGAAGCATTGGATTCTTTCGAAGAATACTCCATCTGATCAATAGTAACAATTCTCCCTTCATGGGGAAAGCATAGGATGCGAAATAATGATGATACAATGGCATCCATTTCATAAATACATTTTCGTCCCAATAGAAGGTTATAATTCACATTTTGATCAATTATTTCTACCTCTATATTGACCACCTTACCCATAACACAAATGGGAAAGGCTAGAATAATTCCATGCAGTCTGTGAGAATGACCATCAAATGTATTCAAGAGAGTAGGTGAAGGAACAACTTGAGGATATTTTTGATTTCAGACTTCTATGATCCATATCATTATCAAATAGAATTTTTTTAATAATAACATAGTTGTTTCGGAGTCGATGTTTCGAACCATCTATTGTGGTTCATCCTTAGGACAAGGATGAAAAACTAGATTTGAGATTAGGTATAAATAGCAGAAATGCCCCCATGTGCAAGAAGTAACTGTTAGAAATTTAGTTAAGTAAATAAATAATTTTAGCTGTAAGAAGAACGTTCGAGATAGTTGGGTCAAAATAATATTAAAAATAAATTAGTTAGGATGTTAAATACTAATATAAACATAATAGAATAATTAAAAATATATAATCTAGTTAGGATAATAAATACTAATCTAACATAAATAGAATACTTATTATTAAAAAAAAATGTAAATAAAATATAAATAATAAATAAAATATAAGAAGAAAATAAATAAAAAATAAAATAAAATGGAAAAATAGATATAAATAAATAAAAAGTGAATACTGAATAAATAATAGGGTTAATAATAATCAACCAATAAAATTTTATATACACATAAATATGGAAAATAAAATGAAAATAAAAACAAACAAAATAAGGAGAGAAACATATTAAAAACATAGAAGTCAAGAAGAAAGGGCAAGAACCCAACTCCTACTTAAATAAAATTTTATATACACATAAATATGGAAAATAAAATGAAAATAAAAACAAACAAAATAAGGAGAGAAACAGATTAAAAACATAGAAGTCAAGAAGAAAGGGCAAGAACCCAACTCCTACTTAAGGTCCAGCCATCATCCCTATTGAGATTCCTCAGATGCTTTTCAATTTCAATGGCCTCACATAACTTCCTATGATGAAAGTGACCAATCCCAGCAATGATCTGGGAGTTCTCAATGCAAACATGCTGCAAAGTTTTCTCTACATGCTCAACAACAGCTCAGGAACGGGAACGCCTATGCCTGAGGTTAGCAATATGTTCCTGAATACAAAGATTAATGGAGTGACCTATTTCCCCAATGTAGGGAATCCCACAAGAGCAGGGGATTGAATAAACCCCTTTCATGTATTTAGGGTTAATAGTGTCCTTAACAGATCTAAGGGAGCTTCTGATGGTATTAAGGGGGTTAAAGGTAGCCATGACTTTATGCTTTTTAAGGATGTGAGAAATCTTGTCTGTGGTTCCCTAGATAAAAGGAAGTTTAACCATGTGAACCAGATCATTCGAACATTGGGTTCCTGCCCTTTCTTCTTGACCTCTATGTTTTTAATCTATTTCTCTCCTTATTATGTTTGTTTTTATTTACATTTTATTTTCCATATTTATATATGTATAAAATTTTATTGGTTTGATTATTATCAATCCTATTATTTATTCAGTATTCAAATTTATTATTTTTCATTTTATTTAATTTTAATTTTATTGTTATTTTTATGTTTTTCTTTCATTGTTCTTTCTTTTTATATTTATATTTTTTATTTATTTATGTATTTTATTTAATGGTTATCTATGTTTAATATTAATAAGTATTCTATTATGTTTAGATTAGTATTTATTATCCTAACTAAATTGTATTTTTTAATTATTCTATTATGTTTATATTAGTATTTAATATCCTAACTAATTTATTTTTAATATTATTTTGACCTAACTAATCTCTAACATTCTTCTTACAACTAAAATTATTTACTTACTTAACTAAATTTCTAACGGTTACTTCTAGCACATGGGGGCATCTCTAATATTTATACCTAATTTTCGATCTGGTTTTCATCCTTGTCCTTGGGATGAACCACAATAGATAGTTCGAAATGTCGTCTCCAAAACAACTATGTGATTATTCCAAAATTTATATTTGATAACTTGAGTATATCCGATAGATTTCCAATGTGAAATAGACATGACACATGTGGAAGCTCCCTCATCAACTACAGTTCGAAAAATATTGTTTTTTTATATGTAGATTTAATTTGGAATGCCATATGATGAGGTAGTCTCTTCTTAATATTTGACATGTCAAATGTAACAATATGAGAGTTTTTTAGATCTATATCCCTGATCATAGTGAGCAGCACACTCCTTTATGATGGGCATGACTCGAGTACCTCTAACATAGACATTGTACAAGGTATTTGGGCCAGATCTTCAACAATGGAGTAGTTTTGGGTAGCCCTGTATTACACAATATTTTTTCACTATCCTTGTACTCCCTGTCCACAATCTTGGAGGACCTGTACAGTGAAACCTGCATCCTTCCCCATCATAAAGAAATCCCTAGTATGATCACCAATTTGTGGTGTAGTTAAATTCTTAGTCCGAACAGAAACAATTCCTCTAGCCCGAGAGAGCGGGTCTAGCTTGTTGTATCTCTAAGATGATAATGGTCAGCTATCATGCCAGGGCATCTAAGATATTTGTTTTGGGGGGGTTTTGTTTTAATTTTGGAGGACCAATGGATGAAAAAGATTTAAAACGGTCATGCCTAACCTTTTCTAATAGTATTAATATTTAAACACATGGCTACTATTAAAATCCACACAGTGATATGGCTTGTTTAGTGATGAGATGAAACTAAAAGATGATATGACTTATTACAATTTTCAAATAGAAAATTAAATAATCATAAGTAAGAAAACCTTCAAACAATGTTTAGAAAGTTTAACAAAATATACCTAAGATTACAAAAGATGATGATGATTTTATGATTTAGAGGGAATTAGTTAAACAAATAGTTTATATAATTCATTCTCTTTAAAGGTGATCACTTCAGAAGCTTATAGGACTAAATTGAAACACAACTATTCCTACCTGTTTATCTTTGTAGAACTTAAGAATATGAAGAAAGAAAATAGTAAATGAAAACAAGAAAACTTACAGGGAACACAAAATTGTATGAATCAAAACTCAAAATCCTTTTCTTTTGTATTAATGATTCAGAAAAAGCCAAGTACATCTAATGCTTACAAATGTTTCTTTCAAGTGTGCCACCCTTAATAACTTGTGGAATGGTGTTATTTATACAATATTAGAGCTAAGAAAATATCTTAAAGAAATTTACAAAAATAGATCAATACAAAATCAGGAATATAAACTGATAGCCGATTTATCACTATTTTGGTGTTGAGCTATTGATGATTGTTCCTAGAAAAGTTGAAAATTGGTAAACGGTTGATGATTGTTCCTGGAAAAACTGAATGTTGTTTGATCCTCTTTTTAGTCAAGTAAATCAGTTAACTGTTCTCCACGCTTCTTGTCTAGGATAGATAACTTATTTACCCTTCAGTAAACTTCATCCATTTCTGTATATTTAGTAAAAGTGGGTTTTACTGGAAATATGTCTGATTTCATTTAGAATGAAAAAGGCATCTCTGAGTGCATTCAACACAACCCTTGGTGTTGTTGCACCTCTTATGTTTGAAACTGAATCTGCATTGCTACCTACCTTTGTAAGCTTTTGAGCATAATATTCAATGGGCATTAATTTGTCGTTTATCACAAGAATAGAGGGAAAACCCTTGTTGGTCAAGGGTTCTAACCTATTGAAAAATCGTTGAACTATGACATTAACATTGTTGTATTTTTCCTCCAACTGAAGAATGAGGTTTTTCTCTGTAATGATTTTATTCACTTCAAGTATGGTTGTTTTCCTATCATTTATACCTAATTCTTGAAGCTCATAGTTGTCTTTAGAATTTAAAAACTTGATTACCTCAGTGGCAACTTCTGGCATATCCTCAATTTCCTTGGAGATAGTTTCAATAGCTTCCTGAGCTTTTTCCAACAAGTATTTTTAATCAAATATTATCTTGATATAACGCTAGATATCCTTGACTGATTTAGTAATCTCTTGCCGTAAAATATCCTTTGCCAAACCTAGTTTGTTTCCAAGGTAAGATTCTTTGATTTCTTTCTACAAAACTTCAATTTGACTTTTTTCCCTCTGCAATTCAGTTGCATGTGAACTATTTGAAACTACTTTCATATGTTGTATCTCCTTCAGTTCATCTTGCAACTTCTTGATTTCTACTGTCTGAATGGATAGGCTCTGAACAGCTTCTGCAAGTTATTCATGTCCTTCTATTGTACTTGTAGTTGTTGTTGTTCCTGAAGTAGAAACTCTGGTTGTAGATACTACTGAAAGAGGAACTACATCCATTGGAATTTGGGCCCTTTTCACAACTTACTCTTTCTCTTTGACCAATTACTCCATTTTCTCCTCCATCTGTTTTATTTGCAGATTTTGTTACATGATGAGCTTCATCATGTCAAATTTCTGAGTCTTAGTTTTTCAATCTCCTTGGTCATTGGGTCCTCAGATGCTAGTTGTTTGAGCTACTTCCTTAGTGTTGAGAGCTCGACATTTTTTTTCCTGACAAGTTCTCCGGCAACATTTATTTGAGGGATCATATCCGATCTTTAGCACCATATCCTCCAAAGATTTGATCTTGGTGTCCTTTGCCAGTGAGGAAATGTTTTCCAACTTGAGTTGTGACTATGTATTGACCAAGGTGACCTGCAACTTTGAAAAACTTATGGTAGTGTGAGTTAAAGTGGAAGAAATCATTTGGCTAGTCTATTTGTGCATCTCAATTTGGTCAATTGAATGTACATATTTTACATTAAACTCAAAGGAGGTTTTCTTATGATAATGTGCAGGAGTCTTGGGCTATGAAATAGCTTGTAGGAAATTCATCTGCATCTTACCCTTTTAAAAGTCAAAGACTAAAACAAGTCTAGATTGAGAACTACAAGAGTGTTTCCAGAATTGAGTGTAAGTGTTCAGCGTCAATTCCTCACTATTATTCTTAATTTCACTAAAGACATGAAATATATCATCTTCTTTGTCCTTCTGACTAGTTCCACTGGTATGATTCACGTACTGTTCTTGATAAGTAGTGAAATGAGTGGGGGACTGAGTAGACTGTCTACCAGACTGTGTAAGAAGAAAAGTCTGTCTAAGTCCATCAAATTTTGTTTTTGTGGCTCATTTGTCGTACTAACCTTCAAAGAGATCCTAGGTCTCTTCTTTCTATGTACAATTCTAAAGCCCTACCTCGATGCTTCAGTTGTAGGGGATGACTATTCTTCCATTCCTCGTTTAGTTGTCTTTTCCTGTGCAAGTGGAGTTTGTACAATTGAATTAGAGATTTCCTGTTCTTCAGCTTCTTGAAGGGTGTTCTCCTTCCATTCTAACTAAGTTTTTTACTGCTATATTTCAGGCCTGGCTGTGTGGTGGTATGCAATAAACTTGATTTCAACCCTGAGTTTTGAAATTACTCCCATTGGCTCATAGGACCAAGTGAAGCTGAGACCATACTTCATTTCCTTCAATAACCTGTCTGCTTCTTCTCTTGCTGCTCTAGTTTTATAGATGAAAGTACCAACCTGAGCCTTTAGCTTGAATTGTGATTTCTTCTTTGCAGCTACAAAATGTACTTCATCTGCATTTAACCTTTGCCTAATATATTACAATGCAAAATTTATGATAGGAAGGTGCTTAGGAAGTTTGTAGGGTGGAAGCTCACAGCCATAGACTCTGATTTATGTATAGTTTTGGTGAAGATACCAAGCTCTGATTGTGGCTTGATCAACCAGTTGCAATACTTTCACAATTTCATCACTGATTCTTGGTATTGGAGTGCTACTCATAAGATTATTAGTTGGATGAAAAAACAATTCTATGAACTATTTATATGTAAACTCTTCCTTCTCCTTCATTCCCATAGAAGCCCAAAATATCACTAATTGTTGATTTCCTTCATCTAACTTCTGCAAGTTCAATGGAAACTTGTCTCCCTGAAAATATATATAAAAAAATATACAAGTACTAGAGAATAATTGAATACTTATTCAGTATTAAACTGGACAAATTGTTCATGGATGGATTCAGCTAGAAATTGGACAAAATTATAGAGATCAGTGGGTTTGGAATTGGTAGAAAAGATAAACAAGAAACCTATGATGGCTTGATTTACATATTGGTTCGAATTATAACCAAGAAGATAAGAAAGAATAATGGTAATTTGCTTGGTTCTATCTGGGAATATGGATGAATCATAGGGAGGGTTTACTTTACGTAGAGGGCTATCTATAGCTAGGAAAAGTTCAATAGTTTGAGATATTTCAGTGAAATCTAGCTTTTGATAGGCTTTTTGTTGGCTTTGTGGGCTCAGACCACTGAGCATGGACCGAAGTCTCACCCGAAGCAGTATGCGTGGATGCTGGAACCAAGTTTTTGCACCCTAACATGGTTGTGATGTTGGTTTATACCTCCTTCTCCTGCCTTCACGCAGGTGGCTAAGCTTTAGGGCTTATCGTTCTACCTTTTATCCTGTCCTTCCTACCTCCGTGAATGCATACAATTGATCTTCGTGCAGCCTTAAATAGCACTTTAGGTACTTTCGCACTATTATGACAATGTATTGTATAGATTCCTGAGTTATCTAAAGTTTTCTATGTATTCTACCAATCAATTACAGTTATCATTGCATAAATTGATATTCTTACTTGCGTTCAATTAACAAATATAATCACATAAATTTATGCATCAACTAAGCATTGTAATATAAACCCATATCGCAATATAATCAGATGCATTAGCAGAAACTAAATGCATAGTAATTACAAAATACTTCTCTTTATTGATATCTTCTAGATTATTACAGACTCTATCCACCTCGCACACACAGCTGTAGGGGTCCATGCGCTCAGCTACGAACTTCCACCCTAGGCCTCTGCGCACTCAACCATAGAGCCTCTCCCTATGCTAAGACCCGAAAACACTTAGACTTTGCTACCAAAACTTCCCAAAGCTTAATTCATTCTAATTACTTAGAACTTACTTACTTAGCTCCTTTTTATATAATCCCATCGTCCACAGATCATGGGTAGATATTTACAGCCAACTTGGCACTTTACAAAATAAGGGTGGACAACCCTTTATGAATCTTGACACCTTCGTGCTTCGTGACCACAAAATGTGGAGACTTTACACTTTATTACCAAATTGTCCCAAAACATGGGCTTTTAGCCCCAAAACTGCTCTTGGGGGGACCCGTTCCCAACAGGCCCCCAACACAAACATGGCGACTCGCCCTCAAGTCACTCTACGGGCATGGAAATCATGGCGCGAAGACCTCCCAACTTGACCTGTATGACGACAACCTTAGTGGTGCACTAAGCAATCGCCTGCTTCACTTCTTCAACCAATTGCTATGTCGTTGGTCCTGAACTGTCAGCTTGAAGCTTCTGTTGAGCCACCTGTAGGCTAGGAAGCTTGCCTTCAATGGAGGTCGTGACTGAATAAGCTTCGTCCAACCAAGACTTCAAGCGCACCTTCAACATTGCCTCTTTTTGCTACGCTGCATCTACCTGTTTCTTCAGTGTTTTGGCCTCTTGCAGCGTCACAAGTCGCTTTGTGAGGGGGATGGTGCAAGCTTTTCCTTTTACCTCATCATAGCACTGATGTAGCTCTCGCACCTCTGTCTCCAACCTCTATACATTAGGATCTTCTTACAGACTGGTTAGGACCTCGAACGACTATTCAAATAGCTATGTGCACTCTGCTACTACATTGTCTACTTCTGTTATCGCCTCTATGACAGCACTTGCATGTTGCTCCTTTATTTTCTGCGGAGTTGAAGGTTGGGCCTTCAACTGGAAATCTACAATTTGTAGGTTTAGCTCCAGCTGAACCTTATCCAACTCAATGTGAGCATCACGTACCCCTATAGCAAGCTTGTGGACATGCACTTCTACTAGTTCTCCCTCAGGAATGGCCAACTCCAGGACCATTCGGCATTCTTCCTCCATGACTTGAACTATGTGCTTGTTTCAGTCAATTACATCATTCACGATAGCCATGGAAGAGTCTCATTGTAGGGCCAGCTACACATTATCGATTTTCTGCTCACTGATCACCAGCAAAGCGTGCTGTTCATGGGCCCTCAGCTCCGTGATCACCCCATCCTGCAATAGGTGGAGCGCCTCACCAAGAGGCGCTACCAAGTTTAGCCCCACTCCCTTGAGGGCACTGATAGTGGGTCTCTTAGCTTTGCTTTCTATGGTCAGTGCTCCCTCCAGCAGCACTATCGCTCGACAGTCCTTCGCATGCTACAACGTGGCGGCTTCTAAAGTACTGATGGTCAGGTTGGTGGATGCCATGCCGGTCTGTGATGCACAGATTTGCAGCTCATGTAGACCCATCTGGGTGGCCCCTAATAGTTATTGTTATTGTTGCTCAAACTGTTCTAGTACCTCTGTGGTCACATCCCGCACTATATCAACAATGTCATTCAAATCTCCCTCTGTTAGGGTGATTGGGTCCAGCAACATCTTACTGGCCTGGGACTTATTTTGCGGCCCTAATTTTTCCTATCCTCTGGGATGTTTGATGCGGTACGAGGCCATCTGCGGGTCCACTTCATGCTGCTCTATCTACTCATCCATTTCTTCCTTTGTTTTGGGTGAGGGCTAAATCACACCTTTGTCAGAGCCACACTCTATGCCACCTGTGTGTCCTTCTGCCTACTGTGCGACATCACACTCTACCTTGGCCTTAGCCTCAGCCTCTTTCCTCCGCTTCTCAGCTAGCTACGCCATCTTGAGCTTGGCCTCCTCCTTTTTGCGCTACATGGTGGACTTGCTCAATCCCACCACCAAGTCTGAGGCAGTGTGTCACTCTGTGGACCAGTGATTAAGAACTGCATCGATTGCATCATCAGTTGCCAAGTAAGGCTATTCATGCCACTTCTGTTCAAGTTCCTTCCATGCTCTGATCGATATGCATTGAAAGTCTGCCTTGAACCCCACGTATTCCTGCAGTTTGGAAAACATAGTAGGTGAAAATCACGACTTGTGATTGATAGCCATGCATATATTCATTTCCATCAAGATCCAAAAGATCTTGCTATCCTTGATGCACTGAGCATCCTTGGTCACCCACAGCGAAGCGTACTTTGCTACTTCTGGAAAGTCTGACGTGACAGAGGGGAATTAACTATCTTCAAGCAACTCCCAGGCTACCATCACAATGGACAGCAAGAGCCACGCATAGTGGAAGGTCTTGTTGAGCTCTTGTGCCTCGTGACAGTTCACAAGGAGCTCACCGCAGAGATAATGTACCCAATTAAACTAAACTCCTTTTATGCATTGGGCTGCTAGAGTGATGACAGGTGCTGACACTTCATCTGCGCGACACTTCCGCAAAACTTTTTCTGCCAAAATTTGTGTGGCCACCTTTCTCGCAGGATCACAGATACTTGAGATGGCATGGCCCTATGGCTTCTT
The DNA here is from genome assembly GCA_000404065.3 of Pinus taeda. Classification (NCBI taxonomy): domain Eukaryota; kingdom Viridiplantae; phylum Streptophyta; class Pinopsida; order Pinales; family Pinaceae; genus Pinus; species Pinus taeda. The sequence continues at coordinate 5,373 of APFE031450278.1, read as the reverse complement.
CACGAGATTGAATTTCTCCTTCATGGCCTCTGCAAGGGCATGCTCGCCACCTTTTTTGCCAAACATCATGGCCAGTTTTTTCCCTATATAGGGCAGCCTTGTGATCCTATGGATCAACCTGCGAGTCATGGGTATCAGCTCCTCCAGCCACAAAAATCCATCATGCACCAAGAATAGCAGCTACTTGATGACCAATGCTGTAATGGGCGTGTTATTGTAGCATGGCACCTATAGTGGGTTAAGAAAACCTGCCTTGTCTACACCCATGAACCACTTCTACGGTTCCAACACAGTCATCCCAGTGGTTGAATGAGCAACGTGGTGCATTAGTTATCCTATCACCAAGTGAGGGAACTTATCATTGTTAGCTAAGTCCCAATATTCTAATTTCAATAGCGGAGCCCGCCCCAAGCATGGCCCTTCAAAGACAATCTCGTCCGAAAGTAGAGGTATGTGCAAGGAAACCTTTCTTTCGTTAATATCCTTCGGCACCTTGGTCTTGCCCTTTCATGGAGAGATGTGTTCAGGAAACTTAGTAATAGGGTGAGAACCCTCGACTTAAACGTCCTCAACTTCCACCCCCAATTCCTCATCATCCATCGGGATGTCCTCAATATCTTCCTCCTCTGGCTCCAAGTTAATAGTTTTTTCCTTTTCCTATGCGGTGGGTTTATCCTTTTGTGGGTTTCCTCTAGGCAACATGCACACCAATATTGCAACCTACTTGCCCTTCTTATCCTTCACACTCTCCTTGGTCAGGGTAGGCTTTAGTCTAGGTGTCCATGGTGACTTGGGGACTTCAGCTAGTACCTTTGCAACCTCCGAAGCAACTCCCTCTACCTCCATAACAACCTCTTGAAAAACCCCCTCGACTGTCACTGCTTCAACGCCCATAGCTTTTGATCTTGGGATAATGTCACAAATGAAATTGCGGTCAGACTCTGGAAATTGATCAAATGCTAGGTAGTCAAGAAATTTTTTAAAAAATGTGTGGTTCATGCACATATGAGATCTCACCAACTCAATGCTCAGAATGCCAAGTGTTTTTTTTTTAGGTAGCTGCATGTAATTTATAGGCCATTTTGAATTAAAATCCGACTGTTCCCCACAAATTTGGTTCATTAATGCTGGATTAGTGGCAAATGTTCAAGGATCTTACCCATAAATTTCGTCTGAAACACTGGTCGCCCACTCCATTTGGCCGCATTCTCATCGTAAAATCATGAATAATGACTTTAACGGTCACTTTTCGGCTGACCTGTGTGATTTCTCCCTAGGTAGCATAGCTCGCTCTGTGTTGTCATGAACCTTGTGACATCTCCTCATTTCATACAATCCTCCAATCGTGTAGTTCCCCAACTCGGGAAGTGTAGTTTATAGTCCTACACCTCCTTTTAGATGTGTGGAGTGCTAAGATCTACCTTCATATAGTCACCTGGTAAAATCACCAGTGTATGGCTTCAATCAGCTACCATTCACCTTTCCTGGGAAGGGATCTCCATTCACTTTAACCAAATGAACTACTCCATCATCGCTAATCTCCTTAATGACATAGGGCCCTAGCTAGTGCATCCTAAATTTCCCTGGAAATTTATTAAACTTGCTGTCATATAACAAGACCGGATCATTTACGTTAAAGGTTTGCAGTTTAATGTGTTGATTATGCCATGCTTTTTTCCACTACTTTTGGACTTGTTGGTGAAATCCATCCAGAAACCTTTCTTCCTCAAGCTCAGCAAGTTGCATGAGCCTCTCTTTTAGGGCTCTGTGGTCCATCTGTTGGCATTATGAGACAAGTGTTGTCCTTGATGGCAAATCACTCAAATGATAAATTATAGTGCAACAAAGTTATTTTCAAGTTCACGGAATTTTATGCAGAGAAATGTTTACTTCATGTAGAGAAAAGTTCACGGAATTTTATGCAAAGAAAAGTTTATTTCATGTAGAGAAAAGTTCACGGAATTTTATGCAGAGAAAAGTTTATTTCATGTGGAGAAAAGTTCACGCACTTTCATGGTTGGTTCATGGTATTAGTCCCACAGTTTTTGATCCTATGGTTTTGGCCCGTGGTATTGGTCCATGATTTGAGGAAGAGCTTGCCTATATAAAGCAAAGGAGATCTTTTGGCTTGGGTATGCTTTTGGTTTGAATATCTTAAGATCTGAAATATTGGGTTATTGTTTCAAAAGCTCGATCTATATGAAAGTAAAGTGGAAAGCGAATCTGTGAAGGGCGATCTCTCGAGCGCTGCAATTGCGGAAGTGCGGAGGTGCCACAGAAGGCGCAGTGCGAAGGCGGCACAGAAGGCGTAGTGTGGAGGTGCCACAGAAGGCGTGGTGCGAAGGCGCCATAGAAGGCACAGTGCGGAGACGCCACAGAGGCGCCACAGAAGGCGCAGTGCGGAGGCGCCACAGAAGGCGCAGTGCGAAGGCGCCACAGAAGGCGCCGTGCGAAGGCGCCAGAAAGGCACAATGCAGAGGCGCCACAAAAGACACAGTGCGAAGGCGCCACAGAAGGCGTAGTGTGGAGGTGCCACAGAAGGCGTAGTGCGAAGGCGCCACAGAAGGTGCAGTGCGGAGACACCACAGAGGCGCCACAGAAGGCGCAGTGCGGAGGCGCCACAGAAGGCGCAGTGCAAAGGCGCCACAGAAGGTGTAGTGCGAAGGTGCCACAGAAGGCGCAATGCGGAGATGCCACAGAGGCGCCACAGAAGGCGCAGTGCGGAGGCGCCACAGGCCAGAGAATAGGAAATTGCGTATCTATCTTAAGATCTTTTGTTGACTGAATTTTTGTTGATAAGGTGTTCTGGGTTTAGTTTACTATTATTGTGGATCTGGCTATCTGGGTGACTTACTGGTACTTGATGATCATTTGATGTTTATGGATCCAGTTTGAAAATTTATGAAAAGTGGTCCTTGAAAGAAAAGAAGTAGGGGGTTGTAGCTCCCTTCCAGGAGAGAACCGAAAACGAGAGAGAGTTGTAGCTCTCTGCAGGTTGCAGCCTGCGTACTGGTAAAGGACTGCACCAGTACAAGACCATTGTAAAAGGAGTTTCTAATTTGAAAGAAGATAGAGACATATTGCAGCAGGTGGTTTTCACCCACATTGGGTTTCCACCTTATATCTGGTGTTCTTTGATGTGACTGTCTGTTTTCCTTGCTCATTATTTTATGGTACTGATATGCAAAAATAATTCAAAGTGTAAATAAGGAAGATTTGTTAAAAGAACTAGATAATACTGATTCACCCCCCCTCTCAGTATTATTTTCAACAATTGGTATCAGAGCATGTCCTTCTGAAGAAGCTTGATCGCTTGAAGGAAGATCTTTCATCATGAGCAACTACGAGAGGGAAGCATCTATCAGGCCACCGATTTTTGATGGGACAAACTTCAATTATTGGAAGGTAAGAGTTACTGCATATCTTCAATCTCTTGGTACAGATGTTTGGGATATCATAGAGACAGGCTACAATTTTCCTTCAGCTACTCCTACAGATGCGGCCGAAAAGAAGAAATATGAAACAAATGCTAAAGCAGTTAATACTTTGCTGGGATGCTTATCTAAAACAGAGTTTGTGAAGGTTATGCAATATAAATCAGCAAAAGAAATATGGGACAAGATTGTCTTGAGCTACGAAGGAGATGAACAGGTAAAGCGTGCTAAACTTCAAACTCTCAGGATTCAGTATGAGAATCTCAGGATGTATACTGATGAAAGTGTGGCTAACTACTTTCTTCGGGTAGATGATATTGTTAATTGCATGAGAAATTTGGGTGAAGAAATAAAAGAGGCTATTGTGGTTGAAAAGGTTCTAAGGTCATTGTCCCCCAAGTTTGAATCTAAAGTATCTGTAATTGAAGAAAAGGAAAATCTACGAATTCTTACTATGTCTCAGCTACATGGAATTCTATCTGCTTATGAAATGAGAAAGGGAGGTCCATCAGATAGAAGAGAAGCCGCTTTCAAGCCGCCAGGCAAAGGAGATTATTATAAAGCAAGTCACGTACCAGAAGAAGAAGAAGAAGAAGAATCAAATTTTGTCAGAAATATTTAAAGGGGTTCTGGAAGGTTCAGAGGTAAGTTACCTTTTAAATGCTTTGCTTGTGGAAGAGTAGGTCATTATGCTGCAAAATGTCCTTATAAGGATAAAGGAAAGGAACCTGCTAGATGGAACAAGAAACAGGGTGCAAATAAGAAAAGCTACTACACTCATGAAGATAGTGATGGTCTATCAAATAGTGATGAAGATGAACGAGGTAATGAATATAAACTGTTAATGGCATTTGAAGATGATGATTATATGGATGCTATAGATGTGGATAACCTTTTTGAAGAAATTACTAGACTCAAGAGATGTATAGAAGAAAAGAATATGATCATTGATACTCTACAATTTCAAATTGATGAAAAGGAAAAACATTTTGAAAAGTTAGAAGGTGAAATTGTTGCTCTTAGAAAAGAGATTGAGAAAACAAAAGCTATTAATCTTAAGTTTGTCAAAGGATCTGAAACTCTGGATGAGATTATCAATGTACAGCGTTCTCCTCTAAACAAGACAGGTCTGGGCTATAATGGAGAAACTTCTCAAGCATCCACTTCAAAAAGTTATCTTGATGCAGCAAAAAGGAGTGAGCAAAAGCACAATGGAGACTATTAGGTAAAGCAGGGACAAATTGCAAACAAAGGCTATCAGGGGCAATCTGTTTTAAGAGTGAACAAAAGCTACAACCAGCCACAGTTAAAGTCTTCTCAATTTGGTTCAAGAATGAATAACAATAGAGATTACAATCACTTGGCCGGTAGATTTGATAACCGCAGAAGTTTCTTCAATGGACAATGTTTTTCTTGTCATAACTTTGGTCACAAAGCAGCTCAATGTGTTGCATATAAGGCAATCATGACTAGAGAATATCAAAAACAAAGAAGTATGACCGTGATTACAAAAAGGACCTACAACAACTTTTCGGCTCTTGAAAATGAAGTTGAATGTTCTATTTGCAATAACTTTGGTCATGAAGATTCTGAATGCAGGAGCAGGTTTCAGCAGAAAAAGGAACAAGCCTCAAGCACCAAAACATGGAGAATAAAGGAACCACAAACAGAAAGATGTGGGATAGCATTTTATGCAGAGGGACAATAAAATCTATGGTACATTGACAGTGGATGTTCGAAGCATATGACAGGTGAGAAAGAAAAACTTGAGTCTTACTCTGCTCTAGAAAAGGGAAAGAAAGTTTCTTTTGGAAATGATACTCCTGCAACTATAAAAGGAAAAGGCATTGCTCGGTTAAAAAAAAGGTCAAGGTTGGAAATGTTTTGTATGTTGATGGATTGAAGCATAATCTTCTAAGTGTCAGCCAGATGTGTGATC